>UYYF01004573.1:1449-55200 GCA_900618365.1 Thelazia callipaeda
AACAGAAGTTCAAGGTGCGAAAAAACAGTCAGTGTTGGTTTGCAGAGAAGTGCTATGACATCAAAAAGCTCGATTCAATTAATCACGGATACCTGATTAAGTGGATTGAAAGGTTTAACATGCCATCATGGATCAAGAGGTTTCTAAGAAGTATCACATCTAGATGAGCAGTCTTACTGAAGAATAATGGAAAAAGTATAATGGAAAAGAAAATACAACAAGGAATTCTTCTAGGTGATAGTCTTCGCTGCTATTCGTCCATGGGTTCAACGGATACCCAAGGGTTCAACAGTGGTAGTTGCAATTGATCAAAGAAATCACATACTGAATCATGTTGTTCTCAAGATCTTCGCGACTAATGAGAATATCATGAAATTTAAAGCGGACGAAGTTGAAATGTTTCTTGATGTAGTAGGACTAGAAGTAAATCCAGCAAAGTCAGCCACTAACACCGAGGTATGCACTGATAAGGCGGCGCTATTGGTAAGAGCTCAAGGGTACAAATACCTTGGAACAGTGGAAGACAAGACCCGTGAAAGCTACAATAAAGTCCGAGCAGAGATTTTAGTGAGTATTGAGCGGTTTCCCAGAACTGCACTAAGTTGTAAGAACACTGTCAAGGCGATGAATGAGGACGCTATAAGTCTAATTAAATATTACATCGTGTGCCCAAGCTGGAGCCAGAAGACCCCAAGCTACAAACGATATCATATATATATATATATATATCTGATAGGCAGATGGGCAGTCTTACTGAAGAATAATGGAAAAGAAAATACAACAAGGAATTGCTCAACCAATTTGCCCAGCAGTTGAGCTCCGAGCTAGTTAAATTGAATTACAAAACAAGAAATGGAGGATAAACAGAAAAAAACCAAGCCTGGAATCATAATTAAAAACAACTGGAAGCAGTTGAGGTTGTTGAAAAGAAACCCGACAGTATACCGTAATCAGAGGAGGGTCTGGCGAGTACAGTGAGAGTGCCAAACACGATCCAACGGAAGTACAAGGAAGATAGGAAGATAGTACATGTCACACTCCACACTACTTATACTAAAATGCACAAGACTTGTCAGTTTGAATGCTGTAAATACCTCTTCAATATCCTAGTTTTGAGTACAATGATCACAATACCAAGACACTGACATACTTCGGCATGTCTGCAGAAATTAAAATGTTAAGTTATTCAGAAATCCCATCGGTTTATCAAATCAGAAGCAAGTCTCCTCACTTGGCTACCAAATTATACGCGAGTCACTCCTGCTCCAACCGAGCTTATCAATTCCTCTATTTCATCAACATAGTCACTCATAGCATCACATCTTCTTTAATGGTTGTCGCGGAGTGAGTACGGACCTATGTTGTTTTTGTCTGTCCGTTATATTCTTCACTTTTCCACGATGATGTCATTCTTAGCATTGTTGGAGGTGGGGTTCTATCAGTTACTTCGAATTGTACTTGCTGGAAGTGGAAACTTTTCCAAGTCCTTTCGAACTGCTGAAACCAATTGTCTTTTCGTGAGCGGTTAGATATTGAAGGATTAAGATTTGAGGACTTCGAGTAGTCTTGAATTGTACTACTACATAGTGATTCATCGGCCAAGATTTCTATTATTTATTCAAGATTCAGTATCCCCTGTATCAGTTTTCAACTTATGCGGCCAAGGAATTTCACTCTTCTATAGTAGTTTCACTTTTTCAGGGGAACAAGGATTGGTTGTTTACTGCATATCACTAAAATTTGTATTTGGCAAAAATGTAAGATGAATACATATATGATAGGCTGGCTAGCTTTCTGTGTCTTAGTGTCGGTGCTCTTATCGTTGTGAACGTGTCTTCAAGTGTTTATCGATTTTCTTGAATGTTTAATGGTACTCTTTCATCACTTTGCGCGTATCTAAAGAAAGAACTCAGTTAAATATTCATTTCAGAAATGGATTCAGAGAAAATTTGAAGTAAATTACACAAAGAAAGTGATAGAAATTAGGCTTTATCTAAAGGTATTCCGTAACTGCCAAAGCAGTAATGGCATATATGATAAATATTTGTAAACGACAGTAATAATAATATTAATGATCATATGACGAATGTGATGGATCCTTCAACAACAAATGATGCCACTGCAGTCGAATTACAAGCGTTAATTGATGAGATGCGTTAGTTTTAATCATGTCCATGTTTGGCAGATGCATTACAAAAAGAAGAATTCAACATTATTAACAGCTTTATGTTATCAAAATAATTCAAGTATTGTGTCATCAGTAACGTAACAAAGATAATTTGAATATTCGCTAGTGAAATAAACAAATAAAGGGGGAGTTTTGATAAGACATTATTGTAAAATAGTTCAAATTTGACTATTTTTAGTTCTGTAATTTAAAGAGTTGTGTTATCAATATTTAGATATACGAAATCAGGTTATTTGCATTATATGTGATAGTAAACTTTATAAAATTGGTCGACAAATATTGTGAACTATTGATTTATAAATGAATCTCAATAAATAATAACAGTTTTTCACAGCAAGCGAGTTAATAAAAGAGTCATTCGTTTTATTAACTACGTTAAAAGTTGATGTATTGTTTAAAATTTTACTATTGTCTATTTTAGGACTACAAGATTTTGATTCGATCCGATTTGCCACATATAGATGTGCTTGCAAATTACGCTTCATTCAGAAGAAGACTAGTGGTATGTGTTTAGGTTCAGCATGATGATCTTATTACTTATATGTATTCCCTATTGAATAAAAAAAGCTATGATTAGTTTGTTTAAATGAAGTTATGGTAATGTTTACAGTGGTTTTTGTCGAAGCAAATTTTTTTGGTTCAGCAATCATGGAATAAAGTCAGGAATGCATAGTTACAGTTGTCAAAAAACTAGTGGAATACTTTCATCATATTTTTCCTCACAAACTCATTATTGAAAGCATTTGAACAATCCCTGATTTTCATTGATAAATTGCAATAAAAAGTAATTTTTTAATAAGTAACAGTTATAAGAAAGGATGCATATTATTGATAAAAATTAGTAATGAAAGAAATTGAAAGGTTTCTTGTGCTATAATTTTTTCGCGTTATTTAAATAATGTAATGGATATCTATGGAAAATAAATTAGTTCATAAATATTTAGGAATCAAAGCTCAGAATCAAGAATTCAATACCTCTAGTACTTTTTGAGCAGTTTATTTCTTTTTGTAACTTAGAGTTCTCCAGCTCACTCATTCATCAGATTCGTTACTTTTCATGACAGGTTTCTTATCATTCCTTTTACATTCTCATTGTATTATACAGAGTATATTGCAGTACATCTAGTAGATATATGGAACATGATTGAATCATTTCGTGAAAATGGTTTAAACGCCCTTCCAATAACGTCACAGGTTACTATTTTAAATTTTCAAATTAAAATATGACTTTTTAGCTCTTTGCTGTTATCATGAAATGCATAGGTTTGAAGCTGTTGAGTTTTAGCTCGGTTCTTATGTGCGTAATGTTTCGAGTATAATTATAATAATTAGACTTAGCTTTAAATGATTATATTACTATATAACTTCAGGTGTATATATTTATTTAAAATTCGAATTTTACAAAATCTATTTTGATTTTTTAGTGATTTAGAATAAAACTTACGGATTCTTTACTACACCTCTTGAAATAAAAAAGTTTTAGGGTCGAAGTTTCCTTCAAATTCAAGTTGCTCTTATAGCCCAACAGATTTATAGATTTGCAGGTGAAAATTTCTCGTCTGGAGCTGTTACTAGCAACGATTTTCCATAATTTGAACAAACGTTTGCCCAGCGCACAGCATATCGATACTGATAAATCTATCTCACTTCTATTGAGCTTTCTCGTCGGTGCGTATGACAGGTTATATTTATCATTATGTAAAAATTTTATAATAAAATTTAATGATATGAAATTGATGGAAATTTAATGATATGAATTCAGTCAGAAATTGTATTACATTCCTGTGTCTATGGAAAGAGTTCAAATTTTTAGAGCCATTTAATATCATTTAAAATAATTTCAAGTTCAAAAAAGAAAAATGCAAATTTCTAGTTTAAGGCAATTCTAAAAGCTCTCTTTCCACTTTTTGGTTTTGTACATTAGATTCCAGGCAGCAAACTGGCCGTTTGACAGTCTTTTCGATCAAAATAGCTCTTGCTACGATATGTGCTGGTAAACTGATGGATAAGTTACGGTGTAAGAAAATTACTATTTTAGTGTCTGAAAAGTCTAAAACTTTGTAAGATTGCTTGAGTCACGAACATTATGTTTAGTAATTTATTAGAAAAAGATTCAAATAATAATCACATATAAAATGAAGTGGCTTTAGTGATCATTTTCAATATTTTAGGGAACGTAGTTTCTCATTTTTGGCTACGCTTTATTTTTGCATTTTAGTCTAAGACTTAGATGCTTTTTTTTCTTCTTTTTTTCAATATTAAAACACTAATATGAATGCAGATGCGTATTGATTCTCTTTTTCTGTCATCACATCAAAATCAATTTTTTCCTTCAGATGTATTTTCACAAGTCTCTGACAGTAATGGCATAATGGAATGGGATAGATTTAGTGATTACTTGCAACAAGTCCTTGCCCTTGCTACAGCTGTTTTTGAAGGCCCAACATTTGGCTATACTGAAACAGCTGTAGAGCAATGTTTTCAGAAGGTTTATTGATTTTGTTTAATGAACTCTATACATGATTAAGTTGATTGAATTTCCAAAAGTAGAAAGATCTTTAAAGGCAAAATATGATTGAGATTTCTGTTTGTGTAAACTGTTCTCCTTCAGCGTATTAGGATACTACTTTATAAAGAGTAGCAATTGAAATTGCGGAAATATCTTCCGAAGTTTTCAGTAAACTAAAAATGTGCAATAAATTGATGGTGAGGTAGAAACAGCTGAGTAGCAAGTGCCATCATATTCGCTTACTTGACACTTTCGTTATGTTGTATAATAAGACAGTTTTGCCACTTATATTTTGACTATTCTAACGTCTTTTGTTATCAAAAGAAGTACTTTAAGATATCTTAAAATTCAGGACCAGCCCGTAAATTTAAATATGTTTTTGGATGTAATGTTGGCGGATCCTTGTCCACCATGTTTAATGTGGTTACCGCTGCTGCATCGCATGGGAGGTGTTGAACATGTTTACCATCCGGTTGTATGTAATGCATGTCAGGTGCAAATTTCTTGCTTTTTTATTTCCATGTCAATAGGTACTGGTAATTGTTATTTCAGTTAGTGCTCATTAATAGATTGCGAAAAGATTTAATCTTCCGTAGGTTTTATGCGTTGCTTAACAGAAAATTTTTCGTGGAAAAGAATAGAAATTAACATTATGCAATGTTTCTTTGGAAAAAAAGTTAAATACAAAAATTTTTAAGTTTTATGTATTTTTTGATCTCTTCAATCTTGTATTCCTTCTATTCCCCGTTTTGAAGTTCATGTTCTGGCAAAATTCCTTTAATTTGGACTCCATGTTAAATGGAAGTTTGTTTTTTCCAACATCAGATTTAAATGAATTAATGCGTAAAATTTTTGCAGAAATTTTAGTTTATTCAATCTAAGTTGATTGTTATTCCAATGTTTTGATTGTTATTCCAATGTTTCTCAAAATAGTGTTATTTTGAGGTCCGATCATTCAGTGGTTTCCGGTATAAATGTCAGCGTTGTACGAATTATCAGTTGTGTGAGCGCTGTTTCTGGCGAGGACGGACAAGTTTGACTCATTCTAACGAACATGAAATGAAGGAATACTCCAGCTATGTAATTAGTGAATTCAATTTATTCGAAAACAGAATTTCGTTTGACTCATTAGCTAGAAGTTGTATTCTATGTAAAATGTAAGAAGATGGGAGTTTTTTAATTCTTGAATGACGTTTGCATTTGTTTGCTCAAATGCTCTTTAAGTCTCGTGTACAAATATGTAAAAAATTTAGTGTTTGATTATATTATTTGGTCTTAAATAGCGATTATTGCTTAGAAGTGATTCTTTTTCATATTTTGGCTCTTATTTTAAAATCCGAGTAGTTTCGCAATATGTTTTTGATAGAATCTGTAGGCGGTAAATGATCTTTGACCATTATTAACATTTCTAAAATTCAATTTGGAAAAGTCAAAGATTACTAAGGCAAAGAGTATGTGCTTGCAATTTTTCTTATGGTGTTATTTTTTTGAAATTATAATTCAGTTTTGAATACAAGTACGAATGAAAATAAGGAACTAATCTCAGTTGCAGAAATCACCCACGAAACAATTGGCCCATTCAATACATAAATCTTTGCGATGTGTACCAATGGCTAATCGTTCCACACACCCAGTATTTCCGGATCGGCCAGAACGCCCTCTTGATCTTGCTAATATTGTACCTTTGACCCCCACAATATCCAGATCGCGACATTCGGAAGTAGTGAATGATTGGGATGATAAAGTTTTGCCTGGACAGTTTCCGGTGATCAATGGGATAGCTGTAGATGATGAGCACAAATTGATTGCACGATATTCGGCGAAACTTTCGGGTCGAACTCAAGTACTTCATTTGCACAATTTTATGTGTAACATTTTTGGTAACGAAGTTTCATTTTCCATCTATAATGTTTTGAAGAAGTTTTTAGCTCCTATGTGTAAAAAAATCTGGTCTGTATTTTGGCCGGATTTATTATATTTATTCGTGTTTACTTGATTGACAATGATGAAAACTTCAAGTATCGATCCCGTCTGCCGAGAGACAGTGTGAACACTACAAGTGAAGATGTAAGTGAGAGGACATTAATTGCACGTCTTGAAGAAGAGAACGGTGAAATGTTACGTGAGATGGAAATGTTAAAGCAACAACAGGTAACCGTAGTTTCATTAATTAATAATTTACATACCAATGATTAGTTGTGACAATGCATTTCGCCGTGTCTATTTTGATGAAATAACTTAGAAGCAAAGTTAATAAGCTGATTGATCTGTCTAGTCTGTTTCCAAATAACGTACTTTCGTAGTACAACTGTTTAATTTTCAGGAGTTGGAGAATACAGATGACCAGTTAAGTGGATTGCGTGAACGAAAAGCGCAACTAGAAGAGAAAATGCGTGTCATGCAACAAACACGCAGACAGCTGATGCAACAGTTGGAAGTGCTGATGTCAGAGCTAAATGTATGTAAATTCAAACATAATTTCGAAGTAGTTTATGTATGAAATAAAATGCGGAGGTTAGTTTTTGTTTTCGCTTTATTGGTTCTGGCGCTGGATCGCATTCCGGCACTTTGGTTGTACTTGTCCCACGCTCAGATTTGTTGTACTCATCGTTTTCGCTTTGTCCTTATGGAATCCATATTTGATAGAAGAGTACTTTACGTTACTTCTTATTGTGTATCATGATATCTGGTCGATCCGCATTTATCTCTAAAGCTAATCTTGCTCACTATCGACACTGATCTCAATGTTCTCATTATCTACAACCTCCTAAACAGAATGGCTTCGTATACGGGGAATGCTTTCAGACCATACTTCCTGCAGAATCCCAAATGCATGCATCATTGGACCTCATTGTGTCTTCTAGTATAGTCGTGATATAACATTTTTTCGCACTGCGTTGCTAAATGGTTCACCTCTTCACACGATCCCTACAATATTGTTATAGACCTTTTTCAGCTCCAGACATATTTTTATTTTGGAGATTAAAGTATCGTGCTTCATCTTGCGGGGTAAATTTTCCGTATCGTAGCCATATGAATGACTCAGCTATCGAGAAATTTTATTTTTCCGCATCTTGTATAGCTTTACATGATGAATTTGTACATATTGATTTGTTCATATATATGTTCTGAATTAATCCTTCGTAGTAGATGAAAAGTATAGTAGGGAAAGGCTAAAGAATAAAATGAAATCATTGGAATTGAAAAGTATTCATGGAATAATCGGGAAGTGAGGGTCAATAGTAATGTGCGTGGGCCACAGTAAGTCAGGAAGGAAGCCAACAGCGCTAGCACTAAAAAATAAAGGAAGAGAAAAAATATTCAGACAGTCTTGTCTTAGAATATACTTTGCATTATAATCTGATAGAGCAAACATCATCAGGCAAGACTCTCTAGAAGCCGCTTTGCATGCTGTGCTGCAAGGGAACGCTTGGTAGTATATTCGTTCATTAGTACTTTTATCTGAATGTAGACGGAAGTTTATTTTAATGTCGCCATGTTCATTATGCATTTAAACTTGGAGCAAATCAAATATGTGGTGAACTTTTTTGATAAGCACATCTCAATTTAAGTTTTTACTTAATGTTGCGACTGTTCGGACTGGTCTTATTTCCATCTTGACATCTCCATAATGGATAAGATTGAACAATGATTGAATTGTAAATAGCGTAAAATCAGTGTGTAGCTTTAAAGTTTCTTAAACTTATCGCTTTGTGCGAAGTATTGTGTTGGCTCATTTCAAAAAAGTTCAACCTTACGTAATTCAGAATGGAGTCTTATTAATAAATGCATAATACTAAACTTTTTTGCAGCAATCGAGGGGTGGAAGTATGAGTGCTATACCGGAGTCACTTTCTGGTATTGGAGACCGTGTTTCCTCAGCTTTTCGAGATCGTTCAATGCAAAGAGCAAGTTCAGTACCTGCTGCACAGTTGCAAGGAGATCTTCTTCATGCAGCTGATGATATAACCAATAATATGAATACATTGCTCAGGGAACTTGAACATGATTGACATATTTAAACATCCATTTTTGTGTATTTTGTAGGGGCATATGAATCATATTCACTTTTTTAAGAAGGTAACAGATATTTTTGCAAGTCCTTTAATTTAGTTTTTGATTCTATTCTCACAGTGCTTTATTACTGTCAAGATTGTTATCAGATTACCTTTTAGAATTGAAATCTGAATGTAGTCGTGCAAACTTTTTCTAACTGTTTGATGTTTTCTAAACATTCCTAATTTTATGCACACGATCACTTCTATTTTCTTTTTCAAATGCATAATTGGAAACTGTCATATTTTTTAAGTGACCTAATAATATTTTTTTGTTTCTGTCCATTTTTACATTTTATTTATAATTTTGCAAATTTTGACCAGTTTTCTGTATTAATATTTTGATACTGCTTGCTTTCAATAAATAATTGTTATTGTTACAATTAAAGCAATTATGATTTCATAGATTATCATAATTTTTCGAGATACGTCACGGAAATACTGTTTAATTAGTTGAGAAATATGTTTACAACTTAAACATTGGGATTGCGAGCATCCTTCTTGACTTATACCGGCATCTTAAATCTTAATTCGTCAATTTTCCAGAGAAATGGATTGCATATGAACTAACTTTCGCAATGATGTATTCTTGAGAGTTATAAGTTCGCTTCATACTAATTTCCTGTTAAATCTTCTGTCTCCATATTTTTTATTATCGTTGCTGCTCAACTGATGGCAATAAACTTTCTTGTTATGGATAACATTAATAAATGTCACTGCTACGTAGACTAATTTTAAGTTTACGCATAAGCAATAGTTGTTGGACAGAAAGTGGTTAAGTACTGATTTCTTTGAGTAATAGTACAGCAAATAAAAGTCCATAGTCGATGATTTTAGCACTCATTCTTTGTCTTCTTAGTTTTGGGATTTCTTAAATTATCTTGAGATTTCTTGCAATTAATGTAAGTAATTCCCACTTCTTTATTGTTCAAATCTCATCAATTAGCCCTCTTCATACTTCCTTATGAATCTCGCTGATTATGTTGATTAAATTTGTTTTGAACTGTGCGTAGAATTTTGCAAGACACGCTTCAGATACAGAAGAGGCTGCTTGATGGTTTCTCAAAAAACTGTTAATAGACATTCAAGAATTGAGTTACAGGAATTTAAGGTCAAAAAATGCGGAGTTTATATACGGAGTTGGCTGACACTGCTTTAGTTACCCTGAAATATCTATCCTGCTTCTCTTTTTATTTCAAGTTTATTAATCCAAGTTTTGATTCCATTCTCACAGTGCTGAAAACCAAAATGCAACGAAATTTCGAAATTCTATGCTGTTCTCTTATCACGTTTTCAGTAAGCATCAAACTCACCAGTATGACTTCAATTTTTTCCATCAGACGTGTAGTTTAAAAATTTTTTGCAAATTACGAAATTAAAGAAATTGTAAATACGGAATTGGAAAGACTGTACCAATTACCCATTTAAGATGTGTAAATACTTCATGATTGAGAAGTTTATCGTACCACGACTATAAATGCTTTTATCTTCAGACATTTATTGGAATGTTTCCAGATATTCGATGTTTTGATATGGAAAAGATTCATAATATTTTGTACAATACACTATTCACAACTGAGTTAGTAATTTTATTGTGTATTTTTAAGTTATGCATTAAGGAACCGACAGAAACAACTACACTTAGATATGCAAACTTGCAGATAAAAACAAGAACAAACGTAAAACTGAACAAACACAATAATATACAAAGTGCAGCTTCATGCTAATAAACATTTGATCTCATTGAAAAATGTCATGAAATATGTAACAAGGTAAGCAACAACGAATTCAGTCCTTTCACAGCTGCGAACTGCATTCAAAACAGAGCCCATTTATCATTTATCGTCCAAGTAGTTAAATCTACAACACACATCACAACACGCAAACAGGAAATTCAGTTTCTTTAACTAGTAAAAATTGTTTAAATCAGATCACAGTTTCAAGCTTACAATTTACAACAGCATACTTCGATTTCTCCCTTCCCCAAGATCTAAATCTATCAAATTTCAATTCCTCAAAGAAAATATAAGTCTGATTACGCTGATTATGGTGCTACGATTTTCCAATTCGATTGTTTTTAGAAGACAAATAACACGTAAAACAATAAACATGACAAAATTACGCACTTCATTGCTGAACAGAAAGCTAGGTGACAAACAGAAAATGATGTGAACTAGAAACAGAACTACTTATCAGGCTTACGAGCTTTTTTCATCGTTCGTCTTGCAGAACTATTTGACGATTCATCACCATCACTAATCTCACCTTCTCTATAATTGACGTTTCTCTGAACTGATCGCCTGAGCTTTATTCGAAACTGATTGTTTCTAGCAGTTTCTACAGAAGCAAGAGCATTCGAATCTAAATGTCCATGCCGGCTTCTAGTTTCATAGGCTTTTTCAACTCGCAAATCCTGTCTGGTTGGCGCATTTGAAACAGAAGTTGAGTCGTTTTCATACTTTTTTGGTAATGACCGCCGTCTGCGCTTATTATTCATCCCTTCACTTTCTAGACCACTATGGAGTCTCTTCTGTTGACTACAAAACCAGCTTTGAAAACTATGAAAATATGCACTCCATTTTTAAACAGAACTATTTTAGAATGCGAGAAAACATTCACATTATAGCGTAACATTCTGTGAGCAAATTTTTTTCCACAATGAATGAATTCAAGTTATTTTCTATTTAACTAGATTACTTTCTGCCAATATCACATTTCATAAAGTAATAAACAAACTTCTTGCATTTCTTTGCACCAGGTGTATTCCAGCTGCAGTCACTGAGTGGGTCATCTTCTATATCACTTCTTTCTTCATGCAGATCGCCATTAGTTTTTGATACTTCAGCATTGGATGTTTCAATTTTTTTTAATCCCTTTTTTCTAAATACAAGCCTTTTCAGTTAATGTAAATTAAAAACATGTGAATTTCTCAATGAAGAATTCACCTCTTCAACATAGATAAAATGGAAGAAACCATATTTTTGGATGAAATATCTCAAAAATATGAAATAAAACTAACAAATCACAAGACCTTTCACTTTTTTTAAAGTTTTTTCTTAATTTCGTGCCATTATATGCGTTTTGTAATCCCGATGGTCCTGAAAACGATATTAGACTTGATTCATGAAAAATGAAAAAACAGTCATCAATCAGTATAGGTACTGACGTTACAATAAGAAACAAATAGTGAAATCTTTACTTAAATGGCTATTTTTTATCTTGGTAATATCGATAAAACTGTAGCGCAGCAGGATTAGTATTGTATTCCAATGTCATGTTTGTATCGGAAGAATTTAATAAATATATGACTAAATAAAGTACGTGAGGCAAATAAAACGTAGTCAAAAATAAGAGCTTTTCTACTAGGTTCTCGACGTAACTCTAAGATCATACTGCAGAGGAAATTGTATGTCTTCAAACTGTATGTGTAAACAAACTGTTTACTTAAGGTCACATCAATAATATCGATTTTTCATTACAAAACCGAAACCAGATAAGAAAGATGGACATTGAAAATAAAAAATAACTTATAGCCATCCGTTAACTTTTCAAAGACTAACCTGGTTGATCTTCGTCGGGAGCATTGCAATTTCCGTTGATCTCGTGCTTCCTGAAATTATAGCAATGTAACACAACGCTTGAAAAAATTTTTTCGCTGTAAATAAAAAAAGTACTTTGTTTGATCACATTCTATTGCATTTCTCCTTGAACGACTAGGCCCCTGCAATGTAAATCGTGATACAGTTTACTACCAGTAGAAATACTGGAATTGATATAAAAATTGAATGCTGTACTCCACTGTGTTCTGATATGTTTTTAATAATCCATAGAAAAACAATTATCATTTTATAGCGATGCATGTAGAAAAATAAAAGCAAAGCCAAAAATAATATCAGTAAGTGGCAACAAAAGTTTTTTATGCATTTCGATCAATAACTAATAAACTGTCATCATTCTGTAGTCAAAATTAAGAACTAACCGTACTGCTTGCGGTTGACATTAAAAAACTGAAGCTCGATGCACCTGCAAAATAATAAAGTTTGTTCAAAAATTTTCATCGATTTTTAGAAGGAAAGACAAAATTACAAACACTAACTTCGTCCTCCGCTCATATATATTCCATTATTCAAATTTCGATAATACCCATTGGGCATTCGTCCAGAACGTCCTGAACGAACTGACACTGTTGGCGTCAAGTTCGTCGATGCATCTATTTTTTGATCACTATGTTTTCTTTCTCGACGACTAAAAAAAACAAAAAATGAAGTTTAATTTCTCACGACTACCTGAAACAAAAAACAGTTGGTACGCGTTACGTCTTGAAATCTAACATTTTAATTACATTAACCTTCTTGTATTGTAAACATGTGCATTTTTTGGTCGATCACGCAAATGACGACCTTCATCACCAGTTAGAGACGTTGGTATACTTTCTGACTGCTTCATACGCTGCCACTTTGCTACAACGGGTGCCATTTTACTGTCAAAAGATGCAGCACATGCTAAACTGTCGCGAAAAACCTAAAACAACTTTTCCTGGCCTCGTTTAAGTCTTGATAACGTTGTCCCCGATGTCTCAACCAAAATAAAACTTGAACCACCTCATTCATAACACAGCACTAATTACTCAAGTTTAAATAGTATTTCATTGGAATACTTGATAAAATAAAACTAAATCGTTTCATGAACCACTACACTTTTAGACCAATTATTTGTCAGACTTAGACTAATAAATGATGAAAGAAAATTTGTCGACACAAGAAACAGTATTTATTCGATCTAAAAAAGAACAAAAATTCTTGCCGGGGACCGCTTGTTGTCTACAGCATTACGACACGCCTGCATCAGAGTTTTAACTGCATTTACGACTTCTAGTGGACTGCTATATACTCGAAAGATAACTTTCTCCTTCACGGTTGACAGGTCATCATAGGCCAAAAAGACATCAGTGAGCCACTATCAAATCACTTTGTTAATATTAAACCAAACAATTAGTGATAAAAAGTGTTAATAGCAAATAACGGGTTTGGCATATGACACTTCTAAGAAAATTTCATTCCGACAAAAAAGAAAGAAAACCTAGTGCTGTTATTTAAGTTGGTTGTATCAACATTTGAGATTCAATTTTAATGCAAACATAACAATGTCGGCCCCAGTGGGCATTAAATTAAGTAGAATCGATTAAGTTTTCTGCGATAGTAGCAATAAATACAGATACTGAGAAATGTAAGAAACCAAATGATAATTTGCTAAATATTTTTAATTCGGACATAATGCACTATTAAATATGAATAATGTTATATTTTCAGCAACAATAAAAGAATCTTACTTAGTATAATAACTATTTACACAAAATATCAATCAGATATTTAGTGCTATTTAAATGAGAACAAAGTGAGGAAGAATTTCACAATTGAAGTATAATGCGAAAGTTTCTCTATAAATCATCTGTGGTAAGGATTAAATTTTAGCAAAGAAAAAACTGTTGAATTCTTCTTGCGAAATCTAATTAAAAACTGGAAAAAAAACTAGAATTACTCATCGAAAGGAAAGTGTTTAAAGCCAAATGCCTAGCATTTAAAAGATACAAACTTATAAGATACCAGAATATAAAACTGCCCACCTCTGTTCCAGAGTTCACAAAATGAGTTGAAGTACGCTCAGATATTACTTCTTGCAAAGCGCTAACACATTCCGAATACCAGTCGGATGGAAGATCTACAGAAGAATTAGGAGATAGGAGATTATTAACCGAACGATGTTTAACTTTTTCTGAACCAGAAGACAGCTTTCCTATTTCCACTGTAGTTTTGATGGACTGCTTTAAATTACTGCATTCTTTCAATTCACTGTCCTGCCCGTTTTTCAAGGTAATGAATAACTGCATCACATCCGTATATTGAATATTACTGAATATATGAATTCCATAAAAAATTTTAGATTCACGAAATAAAAAGTGCCATTTTGAAAAAAAGAGCTCACTCAATTAAAACAATTAGCATATTAGTAATGCGATGCATTAAAATTTCACATGAAGCAATATCAATTGTAGAATTTGTGAAAAGTGACCTATCTATCTTTTAGCAATATAATGAATAATAGAGGCGAAAAAGCCAGTTTTATTAAAAATAATCATCCATACAGCAAAGTCAAAAAACTCCTTGATAAAAAAATTTTGTCTACTTTACAAACACAAATATGAAAAACTCTTACCGTAAATAACGAATAAGAGTTTCTACTAGAACTCTTGAATTTCGAACAATTTCACTATTAGGTTGATTGAAGAGACGTGCATTAATAGCAATATATCGAATATCCTGTTCCAAACTTGCTAATCTTCTGAAATTTTTCATTACAAAAATCTATTTCAAATTGGTCATCAGCACCAAATACAAGTATGAAATAAAAAGTCAATGACTCACGGCTTTAATGAAACAGCATATTGCTGACAAGTCTAAAATGTTTCATACGAACAATAAGGTTAAGAAGATAAGAAAATAATACTGCTAGAAAATTATCTCAACCTGTAAAATCGATTTTTGACTCGTTGAACAATAGTGCTCAAATCAACCGGATAATCCACATCCCACAAGTAATCCGGATAATCAGTCAAATTAACTGGTGTTGAAAAAGGTTTTATATGTGGGTCATCTTCAATGCTTCTAACAGCGCAAATAAGGCGTTCAGAGCAAGCATTGATTCCTTCTACTGCCCCAATCCAATCTCTTTCATTAACTGGGTACTGCGAAAATAATACCTGATCCATTTCAGTAGCAATACCTTCAAGTATTATAAATTAGACAGATACAAAATTCTGAACTAGCTTTTTTTGCTTTCACAAAGAATGAAATCAATTGCCTAAAATATTTCTTTTAATAGACAAACGACGAAATGAATTTATTAATTAATTTTAACCAACCAGCAGAATTTTTATATCGCTATTTTAGAAGTCTTTTGTTAGAACAAATTTAATAATGAGATCTTGCTTACCTGATCTACGATTTGGTTGCTGGGGTTGGACATCCCATGGACTCATTTTTTCATCTTCCCCAGTATCCCATCTAACAGTAAGACAGTACCAATTCGATCTGAAACATTAAAAGACTGAGATTATGAGTTGGCAAAATATAGAATTATTTGCAACTTAATCACTGCTACCTAGGATAATTTTCTTCATCATGTACTTCTTTTTTATCAATAGTACCAGTCCACCAGTGATTGTCCAAGATAGTTTCAATTCGGGTTCCCGGCTGATAACGACGGGCTACTGATTCTTCATAGAGATGTCTAAGAATAATGAAGTCCGGAACGCTTTCCATATCATGAAATCTTAAAAAATGAAAGAACATATAAGCCATTAAATATTAAATAAAAGAGAAATCAAAAACTAAATACTAATAATTTACATGATAATAAGACAAGATATGGAAAGCAAAGCACTAAAATAATTCGCAAGAATCTTAATTTATTTTATTTTTACTTGTCACCTGAACATAGATATAAATTAATGTAGATAATGTGGATCAAACGGTGAATTTCAGTACAGTTTACAGGAAATAAATAAACCAGGCTCACTTGACAGAAAATATAAGTCCAGTTCGAACACCCGATGAATTGGTTTGAGCAAGTTTTACAACAGTTAATCTATACGGCTTTCTTATGTACCTTATCTGAATAAAATGCAATTGAAGTCATTTTGGAACTGTCATAGTTCACCAACTTCGAATAAAAAAGAACAGTTTGTAATAACGCATTAATATCATTAAACTAAACTTAATAAGTTCACCAACTCTATGCCACCAAACGGAGGGCTTCATAGGGATAATATACTAAATCTCAATTTGCTGATATAAATAAAGGGAAGTCACCTTAAAATTGTTAAAATAAATTATTTGCCTATTAAATGTACCATTACAGGTAAAAAATTACAAACCCATACCTCATCAACAATGCAAAATTCTTCAGCATTTAAATGCGCCAATGGCTTCAGTCTATGGGTAACATGATAAAGACCTCGTGTTTCTACTGCATGCAAATAAAATTCATGTCCTGTAAAATGCATTACATACTCAGATTAAAACTACATTTATTACAAATAAAATATTCAGAAAAAGTACTCACTGGAATTTAAAAAACGAGAGTTTGTATTTTGTCTCATCTATGTTGAACATTCATTTTTTTTTTGTGCTTTTCCAAGCCAATCATTGTTACAAAATTACTGTACAAATAATAATAGCATGAAAATAGCAAAACACTTCTAAAGAGATATATTGATTTAGATGAGAAAAAAAATGAATGGTTGTTTTGAGAGCATGAAAACTACCTTGTCTAAAATAAACTACTTCGTCACCGATTTGAGCAATGTATGGAAAACGAAGTGGTTGTGTCAGGCGCATCCATTTCGGAAAATCTGTATCAGCATCGTAATTATCCAACACAGTAGGTGATGCACTCTGTTCTGAAGGTGAATGTGGGGTAGATATACCCGAGGTGTCCAATGAAGAATGCAAAGCCTCTTTTCTAGATGAGACAGGTCTGATTACTGATGGTCCTGGCTCAGTATCAGCGAAATCCACCTGCGAAGATGGACCTGGCTCACATTTGTCCATAGAATTATCGCCAACGAAATGCACTTCTCGTGATTCATCTAAAAATCATTGTGAATAAAGTTGACAAAAAGTAATCTATAGCAAAATACTTGGAATTATCACTGTTTGATTTTAGTTAGATTCCAACCATTAGTAATTCTATATTTGAAGAGGAAGAATATCACACAGTATTAAACAGTGAGTGTGGAAAATACCTCGAAATAAAGTTTGGCGTTGTCTTCTTCGAGTTGAAATCCTACTCGGCAATTCACTATTTGAAATGGCATGATTGTCACGTCCCACTTCATTCCGTCTACGGCGTTGATTCTGCGAATCAAATAGTTATATTACTCATGAAATTATATTTTTAAAATGAATCTAAAAACTTTGAACCAAACAAAAGGCACAATAAAGTGATTCGATATAGTCCAGTGATCATTGTCCGAAATCATATGAATAAACTAACAGATAATGGAACTGTTATGGATATGTAAGAATAATTAGCACTCGTAATGGCTTACAGAGCTTCGACGTGTGTTGATGACATAATCACTATCACTTGAATCATCGGTACTCGTTTCATCGCTTGACATCTCATCAGTTGTACAAGCGGAACTGAAAGATGAATCAGCTATTGACGTATCCGTTGGATCTTCATTTTCGGCATCATCAACTGAAAGTTGCTGATTACGAAGTCTACGCCGTCGCTGCGGAAAACATTCTGACCAACGAACCCCTAAAATAATTTATTCATTGCTAACATTTGAAAAGGGTGTAAGTGAATAAAAAACTGTTAAAATTCTGCAGCTATAAAATATCTTAAAAACATATTTCTTTTAAAACCAAAACTTTCCGAATAAACAATTTACTTTCTATGCAAACAGTCAAATATTAAAAATCAGTGTTGATTTTAAGAACTACTCAGAAATTAACACTTATCTCTATATTATGGGCAAGTAAGCAAAACATGCCTGAATGACGTTTTTGAGAAACAGTATTTATTACATTATTCCCCTGAAATTAAAAAATTAGAAACACGCATTCATATATGTTATCCATTTCTTAACTTTAAAAACAGTTTGTTTAATTTAAATCAAAAAAAAAAAACACGACAATAATTACTCTTTCAATAATTGAATTAACACGTGATGGAGTTCGATTCATCTCCCGTAGAAACTCATTCTCTTCTTCATGTCTTAATGCAATCAAATACATATTTCTAATATGAACCGTCGACTTCGGCAATTTAGAAACCATTTCTCGTGATAACCATGGTGGATTTTGAGGAATTATGCTATCATCCTACAACTCACTCATATAATCTAAATGGTACTTCGAATATGCCGAAATCATCAAGAATATTAATTTTCAAAACTTCAGGAAGTTTGAATTATCTGTATAACAAGCGATTATTTTTTCGAGTGAGAGGTACGCAAAAATAAATGACTACTTTAAATTGGTTCAGTTTCCGAAGTGCAAAAAAGAAAGATTGATTCCAAAATAGTACACGTATTATTAGATCTCGACCAGGGACCATAGTCTGTATATCGTCATCATAATCAATGCCATCTGCATCAACTAATCTCGGTGGCCCCATCAAATGAGGTGCGATTTCCGTTTCTTCGTCAACAAAATAGTTATTTTCGTCCAAAATAAGGGGCCTAAACTCATATAATTCATTTACAAATAATTTACAAAAGGATTGCAATAAATACAATTCTGGACCTTGCCACATATCTGTTAACAAATGATCATTATTCAGATAGTAGATCCAACAGTGACGAAAAAAAAAACAGTATGGCATCCTTCAAAATGCTCCACGGTTATGAATACTTCGAGTAGCGCGATTTACACTTTCAAATTAAAACTTAGCCTACTTTTTTTAATTTATAAATCGTTGCGAATACACTTACATATAATCAGTATGGAAAAATTGCTCTTTCGGTGTTGTTTTAGCCATCTGATTAGTTCCGACACCAAGAATAGAGAGATGTCCATGTGAATCAACAGCCGCAGCCAAAGTACCGTCAGGTGAAATGGCAAAATCAAAAATCGCTCCATATCCAGATCCCTCAATGAGATTTTGATGTCGTTTTACTACAGTGCCTGTATACACATCCCAAACCTACAACACTTGATAAATAACGAATTTTCATTCGTTTCTTTCTATTGATATGGCAATGGTTGATCACATTTATTCTCATAATTCCATCCAAAAAATCTTATTCATGCATAAAATGTGCATCATTATTGCTTAATGATTAAGAGAAACAATTGTTAAGCAACAAAAGAACAAACCATTAAAAAGCCATCATGACCACTACTTAAAATATATTCCTTGAATACAGGATGCGAAAGCAATACATAAGCATCCTCTTTATGTCCTAACATATGACGTAACTCATCCCCGGACTCAGAAGACCAAACTCGTAATACGAAGTCAGATCCAGCAGTGACGACGAAATCATCCCTTAATGACCAACACAACATTGTTACTTTATATGTATTTCGGGAATTCGATACTTTTTCATCTCTGAAATATTTATGATCGATTCGAAGGATGAAATAAAAAAGCCAACAATTATATTTTGACCAAAAACGATTTTTCGATACGAAAGACTAAATACATATTTTGAAAGGATTATTAGTGAGAGAAAAAGAGAAGTGTTCATTTTCCTTTCTTCCCATAATTCTGTTATTTTGTTTACTACGCAGACTAATTTAGTATTTACTGAACAGTTTCATTTTATCTAAATTATTGACTTTACTAATCGGTAAATGAGAACAATATCATTGAACGCTAAATATTTAAATGTTAAAAAAGAATTTACCGATATCTAAAACATTCACATAAAAAAATCTAACACGAGCACAAATCTATAAATAACTGAGTTTACCTCACTTTTGGATACAAAACTAAGGGAGTCCAAGTATTATAATCAGGTTTCCAAATTTTTGCATAGCCATCTCGGCTACCACTTGCAAATCGTAATCCTTCATGTGCCCATGCTAAACTATCGACACGATCCTATCAACAAAAAAATTGTCAATTATGTATCCTAAGCAATGAGATAGTAAATTTAAGCTTAGCAATAATGCTTGCTGATATTCAAGAATTGTGATAGCATCTTATAGACCCATAATCAAAAATGATTTGTTACACAGTTTTTAGAAATGAAAATACCACATGCGCTTCAATGTCCTTGATTTTGACGATACTGTCACCAGCAACTTTATAAATTCTAAGACTGTGATGGGTGTCTCCAAAAACTATTAAGCTTCCACCAGGACTATGACATGAACTTACTATACGAGCACCTGATGAAGTACGTTCACAGAAGCGAATCGGTGTTGTTCTAAACTATTCAGTAAATAAAAGAATATTCTTTGACAAAAAAATATTTTTTTTGAAAAAAAACAAGAAACTAAATTATTTAGAACCACATTTTACAAATATTTACACTCATAAATTCTCAACAATCTAGGCAGAAAATTTAAAATCGATTCTCTCGAACTGGATATAGAAAAATTTTCAGTAACATCTTAAATAATTGACGTACTCAAAGCTAAAGTCTGAAACACTGTAGCGATAAAAATTTATGAGGCAATCACCGCCAGCTGATACCAAATACCGGATCGAACTATCAATAAAAGGGAGAAAGGTTATTAATGTAACCATAGCCGAATGACTGCGATAAAATGCTAATGGTGCAGCTGTTTGCAAACACCATACCCTATAAATTTCAGCATTACAACAAATATATCTCTATCTTGACGAGACTTGATTTAGAAATTATACAAGTCCTTACGCATACTATTCTTGAATTATTACAAATATATATAGCAGAAAGCGCACCAAATGTGATGTATAAAACTTTTTATGTGCAAACGACAAAAAATTGTAGAACGACGAACTTGACAAAAAAATTCAAAAATTCTGTTCAAAGAAATTTTTTCTTTTCAAGTTTTCAAATGTGCTCAGCCTTATAGCTTCAATGATAAAAGTTTCATTTTTTATAGATTGACAAATAGTGAATAATGAAAGCAAACTGTTTCCATAAGCTATTACCAGATAGCAATAAAACACGAGAAACATAAGAAATACGGCAATCCAAAAATAAAAAGACTCAAATCTAACAAATAAGCATCAATAAACTTTTAACATATCGCATATTCATTAATCTTAATACCTAATCTGATATTAAAAAAACTAGAAAATCCGAAGGTTTGAGAAACAAAATTTATAAATTAAAAGAATCATGTAAAAAAAATTACCTTATTGTCTTATCTACAGAGCCAGTACCTAACAACGCGTTATCTTCGGAAACGGACATATCAGAAATTTCTGCTGAATGCCCTCGCAAAGTGAAACGCAACAAGCCCGTTCGTACATTCCAAATCTTGACGAGATTGTCGTCCGCACCCTAGAAATATTCCTGCTAATGACATTAAAATTCACGGCATTTATTTCACAATAAAATGATTACTAAGATCAGAAATTACAATATATTTATCATGTAGTTAGGAAACAGTTCAAAATTTATAATACCTAAAATAACGTCGAGCGCGCATGCAAAAACTGATATAATCCAAAACCAGTAGTTATCTTTGACTTTGCTTGCAGTAAAATTCGATATCAAATAGTGATCGAAATCTAATCTCAGATTTAACGCACAAAAAAGGAAGAGAGTAAAGAAACCAAAATGTGAAAAATTTACCGTTATGACATACGATCCAGTTTTATCAAATGCAATGCAAAAAACTGATGACAAATGGCCAAGAATGCGATAATGAAGTTCAAAATTATTCATCGAACTCTGAAAACTTGATTCTTCAGCTCATAAAAATATTTACTAAACAGAGAATAGGTATTTCGGTCGCTGATGGAAAAAAATGAGTGAATAAAAGTTAGTACTTAATTGATAATGCAATATTTTTTATATGATTTCAATACAATTCGAACTATTCAAATCTCATAATCTGACGAAATATATTTCTTTATACTGTTCTCAGTTACTTTCATATTTCCTAATGAGTAAGCAATTAAATGCTGTGTGGAAAACTTCTCTATATTTGATTATAAAGACAGTAAAATAGACTGACAATAACTTTTTACATACGAAATTATAAGAAAAAAGGAAAAAACTACTTTTTATTTGTAATGCACATGTCATGTCAGCATTTCTGACTATTTTCTAACAAATATGCTGTCAAAAAAATCAGCAACAACACTACAGCGTACCTTGTGCAAGAGGTATTGTGGAGACACGGACATACCCAGCTCACGTGCCATGCGCGATCTTATAGGATTCAGTTTTTTCAGCATGCTAATATTGGAACGTCCTAGCGCACCTCTTAACGTTGGCTTTGTAATCAAATCTCCTAAACGTTACTAATATGCTTGTACTTTACATAGCCATGAAAAAAATGCATCACCATAAAAGAATTAAACTGCTAGAGATTGCAACCTGGTTTGCGATCTAAAGCTTGTGACTTATTGATAAATATTCTTAGAGGTAGATTTCGGAATGTAATTGGGACTGCAGTCGAGATCAGTGAACTAAGACGCTCAATCATGGAAACCAATGAAACATTTAATGGTCCCACCATATTCTCCTTAAAAAATAAATAAAATACTATTTTAGTAATTCAAGAAAATCAACTGGTCGTCAAGTCATTTCGTCCAATACTACCTACATTAATAGCTAAAAACTGGAACAATAACAATGCCTTCAAATATGTACTGCAAAACACTAGAAATTTTTTTAGAATGAGGTATTCCTTATGTTTTGCCTTAACAATACCACAATGACATATTTAATATTAAATAAAAAATTTCATGAGATAAACTTACAAAATCTTCGAAAGTACGTTGATGGGTATGACCCATATAGTCATATCGTACTGGTAGTAGCTGAAATATGGCAGCCATTGAAAAGCTTGCAAAAGAAGGGGGAGACATTCTGATATTTCACAATAGTATGACTCTTGTCAATATTTGAATTTTCTTTTTAACAACTACCTAACATCCAATTTTTTGCATAAATCCTAATCCATACTAACAAGAAAATCCAACATTGAGTCAACATATACTGCTTTCATCAGAAATCAGGAGATCAAGCTATTTCACTTGAATAAAAATATACCGTAGTAACGAAAAAATATGAATATTAAACAAAGAACCTGATTCTTTTCTATTTCTTCTTTTAACTTCTTAGCTGCTTCTTTACAAGGACCTTGAGAGAGATAGCACTGAATAGCTACAAGTAATTCTGAAAATTTCTACGATTTTTAGAGAAAATAAAGAAATTTACAAGTCAATCCTTAAACGATATCATTCCAAATGTACTAAGCCCCGATGTGAACCAGAAAATTGGATGTGAAGTAAACTCCGACAACAGTGGACGCTAAAAACTGTAATTATGGACCCTCTCCTGATCAATTACATAAAATAATCCCCATAACTGCAATCCAAAACTAGCACTCAGAAGCGAAAAATGTCTACTTAAATAGCCTCACCATTATGCGTCACAGCATCAAAAGTTGCCATTATACCATTTTCGTAAGCCTTCCAATATGCACTTAAAAATCTGCAATAATGATTAAGATGTTCGTTAAGTTTGTTTTAAACGTAAGCTGACAACCAATCAGAATCAAAATCCCACCACTTCAGGATAGATGACATTTAGGTCATCTATGTTTCCCATTTCATTTTTGAATTAACCATTTCATTTTCACAATGACATAAAATACATTTTCGATTTTCATAATCACGCAAATGAAGTAAATAAAAGCCAAAAATTTATCACAAACTACATCTAAAAGTTATAGCTAAATGACATTTTGTCAATCAAAATTAGAAATTATCACAATAAAATATTTTTTTATAAAATAATAATAAAATAAGCAAGTTGAAGGGATGAGATAACACAGATAATAACTTGATTTCACATTATATCCCGTTACAATGAAATATCAGTAACTGCATTCATAGAATACTTTATCCTAATTTCAATATAATCAATGTTATTAGTATTATATTTTAGACGAAAATATTCGAAAATGTAATCTCGACATCAAACAAGATTTAAAATGGAGCTCATTTATAAGAAATAACTTAGAATTTTTCAAAACAAAAAAGACATGAAAAAAGTAAAAGTTGGAACCAAAAGTTTATAATTTAATTGACACAGTGTATTATTTTATGAAGCACTAGACAAACGAAAGTGTCATTAAAAAATCAGAATAATCTTCCAAATTGATTTCTCGTAGCAGTAACTTAGTAGTATGGAATACTGTGTTAAGTTTATCAGACATGATAGTACAATAATAATCAAAACAGTAAAAAGTAGAAATACATGAAATGTCTTCATGGAAAATAGATTTAATTCAACATCCACATATCCATCGATAACATATAATTTTAGATATTAAATAATATTCCGATCATGATGAACAAGCAAAACATGAACATGTAATTAAAATAAATAGAACATGCTTCTCAAAACTCAATAAATTCTTAACTAAGAGTTAATAAAACAAAAAACGCATTACGGCATACTGAGAAGCGACATAAACCTAATAAGTGGCACTCTCTGGAGGCTGCGATAACTTCATATTCTCTTTGGCAGTCATCATTGTCTTCCGTATATCTTCAAGAATCGTTTTAATACAGAACGCATTATTCCATTGACGAAGTACAGGTACGTAACGCCTATCAACCTGATTATGAATCTTTGAAATACCTAGGTCAGCTATATAAAGATATTTATGTATACATATTTGATTTATAGAATTTGAATCGAAATGAAATCACCACACAAAGTTATATTTCTCTGATGATTCATTTCAGTTTACTATTTAAATAGATAAAATAATTTGATGATGCTTTCATTCAAATCTATTTACTACAATAAACTTCCTGACCTATTAGCAAATTTGAATCCCAAGACTAAAATATTATTTGTTATGATTTCGACAGTGACGAGAAAACATCTAGAAATAATAATAAAAATTTTAGAAATGTCATAAATTAACTTCAACTTAATTTACCATTCCATTAGTTTGGTTCACTCCATTCATGTTAATCTTCGTTGTAAACCGCACAAGTGGAGCTTCTTTTGGATAATTTGGACCACACTCTATGCGTAAGTTATAAATTCTCGATTCAAATGGTGTCTGAAATGTAATTTTAACATTGCTAAATTATGAATTTCGACCCTCTACCACAGTTTCCAATAGTAAACCTAGATTAATGTTTCTGTAGAATCTACATTTACATTACATCTATGCACCTTTAGAATTTTGAAAACAATAACTCTTTGGTATGGAAATGCAAAAGCCTACGAAAACAGAATAAAAATGTAGATAAACGTGCTTCAAAAAACTCGAATAAATTGATAACTGACCTTTTTCACAAACATTTCTAGTTATGAATTCATTCGAGTTTTGAGAAGCAAGTTCCATTTATTTTATTTCTTGAAAATTAATGACTTTTTTTAAATTGAAGGAATTACTAAGTATATTTTAGAATGAAATTTTCCTCATAGCAATGAAACTCTTACAAAAATTAAGAGTTCCTGATCACACCAAATTTTTATAAAGAAATATGAAACAGAAGCTAACTCTTGGAGGTCCAATAATCATTCCTGTCCAACGTGTTAATGTCATATCATCATCATCTTCAAGACCCCATGATATATTACCATCACCTTTACCTTTCTGACCATCTTCAAGCTCTTCCAATAGACGAAAATTTCGTGGAACATCCACTTAAAGAAGAACTTTATTTCTACAACATATGTACTTTTCTTATCTAGTTAAACTCTCATTATAAACAAAAGCATTTTCAATGTAAAAATATCTAAAATATACGGTAAAATAATTTATTTAAGCAAACATTTCAAATCATATATAGTTTCAAAGTAATTAACATAATAAATTTTGATGATTCGTTACCGCATGAAAGCTATTTTGTGAGCTCATTTTTTAATTTATTAACTTGGAGTGCAGCAACAATTTGTGAAATAAATCTTTCTCGCTAAAGTCAATTTTCAAATTTTCAGAGGCTAGAATTCTCAGATAGATGTAATTATAGTGAGTCTTCATATGCCTCACAGACCACAGTTTTAATTAATTGGATTCTTAACAACATGGTAATAATAATATATGTGGAAACAAAACAAGCAGAAAATAACCACAAAAAGTTACCCATAGCAATGACTTGAAATAAAGCTTCGTCACTCACGTCAGATAATCAAGACTTCGCTGCTAATGCAGCAGTAGATCACATATAATACACGCTCGGCAAACACTAAAATAGAAACCATTAACATTTATTATCCAACTTTTAGGCTTATGATAAATTAAATCAGTCTATATTTTAATTACCTGGACGTTTTCATCATCAAATTCGAAACTATATCTAGATATGGAGTGACAATTTAATGAAAAAATAAAAATATTATTGCTACGATATTGAGTCATTCAACCTTTCAGTCTCTAAAAAATTTGTCATTTCAGAAGGTAACTATGAATTCATAATACTTGGAAAGTTATCAGAAAGTTTCTTAGTTCTTAACTGGATAGATCTTATAGAAAGCTACTACACACCTGAGACAATTACCGACACAAACCAGTCCACCACAAATGAACATCCCACATTCCGGTCAAAGGTATACTTCCATCAATTGCAATTCTTCCGCAGAATAAAATTTTATTCCGGCCCTAGCTTACATATAACGTTCGGAATGCAACAAGGTCATCCCTATACATTTTTTAATGCATATATTGTGTTCAATTGATTTCTTAGGAGTAATTCATTCGGTCACCACGTGCGTGGCGAAACTTGAATAGCATTTTTCACTTGTAGATTTTGTCACTTTTGTGTCTGTAAACGTTGTAAGGTCATGTTGCTGCTTAAAACATCTACTTGCGAATGCTTTGCTGATGAGAATTAGTTATAAAACATGTTAATCATTGAGAGAAAAACGCTGTTTTAATATACGAACTTTGATTCAGAATTTATTTTATCTCCAGATTTGTGGAAAAAGGAAATAGTAGTTAAGCCAAAATATGATTAGTAAAGGACAGCATATCGAGAAATGCATTACTGATTAAGTCACAATTGTAAATGACGAAATGGTAAATACAAACTTCATCTTTTTAATGAAGCAGTGTGTGTCCCGTCAAGCCATGAGTGATACTTCTTGTCTTCTTTCGCAGTTTTCAAGCATAAAAATTCATTTGCTTTTTTAGCCGTATCAGGAATTCTTCATTACTACTATGGTTCAAGAAAGCACCATGATATGGTAAGCGTTTTTGTATTCGCTCTTTTTATCTTATGCAGTGCTGAATTCCTGGTGTGCTTGTTTCGACGTGTTTAGAAAAATATGGAATATAAAAAATTGTACATTATGTTTTATACTTCAGTGGCCACCTGTTTAACGATGTGTAATGTAATGAATGTATATAATTCTAAGCAGTTGTTCTGAATCTTACAGAACATAGCTGCACGAAATAGAATAAGGATAGCTAAATATATTATTTTTATCTTTTCCCAACTTTCAGAAGTCATTTATTAATGACACTCATATATGTGTACTGCAGCACCAGATATCATTATTCTGCTCAGATAGTGCTGATGAAAATTTGTGTTGTCTGAAACTGATTAAAAGCATCAGTTTTTGATGCTTAGATAAATTAAATTATGTAGAAAGTATACATCAGATTCACCAAGTATGCTTTAGCGTTGATAATTCGGAGTGGATGCGAAACGGTGACTTTGCACCGACTCGTTTACAATGTCAGCAAGATGCAGCAAATCTGGTCTTGCAATGTAAACTTCGTGCAAATCCCGAAAATGCTGTTGGGCTAATTGCGATGGCTGAGTATGTAATTATTACTTGATTCATTACTGAATGGAAATATTTTACTTGAAGCACAATTTAAATATTTCTTCAATCTACATCTGCATATTTTCCTTCTACTTGTTATAGAAACTTTTTTAGGAGAATTTTTAGCTATTTTTTGTTATAACATTGCTCTAACAGTATTAGACTTAATTTGTATAATTTATATTAATCAATTTTCTGTGTGATATGAATGTGGCATATGCTACTGCTAGTCTTGTAATGTTAATGAGATTTTCGAATTATGATATCAGAAATAACTTAATTGCAGTACTGTAGAAGTTTTGACTACTTTGACACAAGAAAATGGAAAATTATTCATGAAACTTCATCAAGTGGAACCGAAGGTGATTTTTGGCGTGAATACATGACATATCAGTAGTAATTCATCGTTATTTGTTGAAAACGCGCAAAATGGGCTGTTTATGTCGTCGTGAAGGCTTTCATGAATTGAAATTTGAAGATAAAGAAGCTCAATAACCTTTTGTAGGGGGCGTCAAATTTTATCAATGGAATTAAAGTGGCACATTTGGCTTTGAAACATCGACAAAATAGAAATCATAAAATGCGAATTGTGGTTTTTGTTGGTAGTCCCATTGATCACCTTAATCCTTCTGAGGTTTACTCTTAATTTATTACTATTCATGAAAATAATCAAAAGTTAAGTTTTTTATTCATGTTAAAAACGTCATAATGTCGGAGTGTTCACCATTTATTGTTCATACTTATTTTCTGTTTTCTGCACGTTGCTTGACGATTTTTTTAGCTTCATTTCTTTTGGAGTTTATCCTTGGATTTGTTCACATTAAAAGTAAGAAATTTAGTTACTTTCAAAACTCAATGTTAAATTATTTTATCGTAAGGGCAGTTCGTTCGAACTGTTAAAATTCATGTAAATTAAAAAATTGTGTATCGATCTATTAATGTATGACAGATCCTACCAGTACAAATTCTATCAGATTTTTTTTTTCATTTGAATAGACGTGAATGCCATATATGTTTGCTGTTAACAACGTGTACACTAACACCAAGTATTGTACACGTGATCCATGCTTGCAAGTATATTCTTGTTCTACCATGTAATTTTCAATCGTATATCCTCAATATACAGAGAGCTGCTCAGGAAATTTTAAAAAATAATACAAGTTAAATTAAACTTATTTTTAGCTTACAAAACTTGCAAAAAAGTTGAAAAAGGAGAAGGTACAAGTAGACGTGATATGTTTCGGGGAAGCAGATTCAACTAGTAGTGAAATTATGGGGCAGTTTATCGAAACTTTGAATGGAAAGTACGTCACATCTTGGTTCACATGAAGTTAAACTAGAACGGTTATCTCTATATGTTTGGATTCTGAGTTTTAATAAATGTTAATATTTGTTTCAAGCAAGAAGTAACTGCATACTGTAACATGGGATAGATAAGTTCACTTTTAGTCAAGTTCTCTAGTTCGATATCTAGTAATGTATTATAGAGTAATTTAGCAGTTTCTTCCCTAATATTATCAGTCATGATATGACTGAGACGGAATTTATATTTGAGTCAAATAATATTTTTATATATAAATTTGGTTTTTTGCATGTAATTCGGAAGTGTTAATACACTGGAAGAAAAGTGATATAGATGATTTCAAGGTAGATATTGTAGTACTTTTTGGTTTCCTTATTTAGAGAAGGAAGTGGCTCGAATTTGGTAGTCGTACCAGCTAGTTCATCGCTTACTGAAGCATTGGTTTCTTCACCGATATGTCGTGGCGAAGATGGTGCAGCCGCACCTGTTGTAGCTGCTGGTGGAGGTGGATTCGAGTTCGGAATCGATCCTGAAGATGATCCAGATCTAGCGCTGGTAAATATTAGTGTCACCGCGCATACCTGGCTTTTGCAATCTTTCAAAACTAAATATTTTGATAAACTATCTACAAGTAAATACATAAAGTTATGAATATGTGACAAAAAACTTAATCTTAATGCTTTTTTTGATAACAGGCATTACGTGTATCACTGGAGGAACAGCGACAACGACAGAGAGGTGGGGGAGGCACGGAAGAAGTTTCAAGTCAAGGAGTAAGTATTGCTGAAAGTAAGTTTTGCCTTTGTTCATTTAACTTGTCTTAAATTCAGAGAATAGTAAAGAATACAGTGTTGTGAGTTTCATTTCTTGCGATCTTGATAACGGTTCTAGTTTTCATATTCTTAAAGGTGACTTGATGGCAATGGATCCAGGATCTATGACTGAAGAGCAGCAGTTGGAGTGGGCTTTGCGTATGTCAATGCAAGAAAATACAGGTTCTGCAACTGCAGATATGGATTCACCAAATACAGGGACAGCTAGTGAGCTGGTAGTAGGCGCCGTGGAAACTGCTTCTCAAAAAACGCCTCAAAGTGCTAGTACTGAAGCCATGGAAATTGATGAATCGACTTTTTCTGGCCATAGTATCGTAAATGTGAGAACCTTTTAATATCTTTGACATACTCTAAGCTAATTAAACTGAGAATCATGTCTTATTTAACTCAAGCTTGTAAAAAAGTGGTGGAAGTTGACACATCAGTTTCAGACAAGAGTTTTTTGACTGGATAGAAATTACAAATCGCCTCTCATATCTTTACTGAAGACTTAAATAAGTATAATTTCAGAAGTACTGAACGAATTAATTTCTTTCAAAAATCTTATAGGCTCTCAGAGTTATTCATTTTCGTGCATTAGTGAAATACTTATAATTTTAATATGACTAAAAAATCTTATTGTGATTTCTGTTAAATGGATATAGATCGAAAAATTAAAACTATGCAAATTATGTCCTTCTAATCAGTATTTTGTATTCCTTTTTTTTCATAGTGCTAGTTCTAAAAGAGCAATGTGATTCAGCACTGACCAGAGTCCATTAAACACATTAAAATTCATTAAACACATTAAAAGGCTGGGGATGATCAACTGGGTCAGTTGATGAGTGATCCTGAGTTGCTTCGCCAGCTCCTTGCCGATTTACCTGGTGTGGATCCAAATTCACAAGAGGTTCGGGATGCAGTGAATAATGTTGCCGCAACCAAAGAAAAAGTAAATTTCACAAGTGATCTACTTTGATTTGTACTTTCCTATACATGTGCTGATTTAGATGTAAGGATGTAATTCATTTTTTTTCAGAAAGAAGAAAAGCACGACAATCATGGTTCGAAATAAGACAGCACAATACATAAGAAAATTAAAGCGATTATATGTTAAAGTTTCTTTTCGTTCATTTTTAGCTGTTTTCATTTCTCTCAAGTATATTAAACCATTTCTATTCCTTGCGTATTTCATTATAAAAAGCCACACAAAGTTGCTTGACTAATAACATTTTATGAAACTGAGAAAAAAGTAGATGTCCCTTTCAAATTGATTTGTTTATCGAAGGGTATTAATTTTTTTCTTCTCTCACGGGCATCTCAACTGAATTAAATAACGTTAAGGATCAAAGAAATTGTAAAGTTAATGTTTAATTTTGAAAACTAGTCGATAAAACATTTATTATAAACAGTTCAGAAAGAGATATAGTCATAATGAATGCTCAGATTTATAAGATCCAGGACAAACATGAACCACCACTAACGTCACATGGCAGTGCACTTGCATTTGCATGCGATCCTCATGTTCCATGCTCGATTTGTATTAAGTACCGAAGAATGATCCATCTTTGTCATAGATTCGCCTCTTATAGGGTATACATCGAGTTCATTCTTGCAGTCTGTAAATGAATAACTTATATATGGAGAGTTTTAAATGATGTGAAATTTGTAATCGTATGATTAATTATAATCTTGGAAATCATTGCATCTTAAGATTAATTTTTAAAGGCAGTCAGTTCAGGCTGAAAAAACTGCGGAAAGTTTTTGTTTCCTTTTGTTCTAACTGGTATAAAGTCCTGCTTGAGATCGAACTTTGGCCGAAGGAATCACTGGTGTTCGTGCTATTTCACCAGTCTGGAAATAAATTTACTAAAATATGAGCATTCAAAAAACTGTTTATCTTATTCAAAGCACTCTTAAAATTCAGAGCGAAAGCTGGAAATTCTTGGCACACAGTTTTACAGCTAACGATCTTACGATGGGATCATGCTACTCATTCCTTTGTAAGCTGTAGATTTTTGAATCACTAAACTTCAAGTATTGAAAAAATGCTATATGACAGAATATTTTGAATATCAATATAATAAAGCATTTCTGCCGTATTTGAAAATATAGAGACGTATGAAATAGGTATCTTACTATTGAAAATAGGAAAATGTTGCATATGATTATAGCATGAAATATTTTTAAAGAAAAGACCTGCAAGTTCAATGGTTAACACTGTTACGTTTAAACAAGTGTGCATCTGGAAAGTGTCATGGATGTGCTGTATGATTCAGAAGACAAGCTCAAGAACATTTCCATTTGTAACGTTTGCAGAGAGTACAAAAATGTGTGGGTAATAAATTTGGTTCATAGTCTGTGATCGTTGCTTTTTATAACAGCACTGAGTGATAAGAACTGCTCTTTCTGGTGTACCTGCAAGTTTCAGATGACATTCTTCAAAGTTTGAATGATTGAAAACAAGCCCTTGTAAGGACATGCTAACAACAAAATGTTTTATGCTTGAGCATACTGAAAGCTTTGTTTTGAACTTATACAAATAGTGTGTCTTAAAAAATATGTCAAAGTTATATTCTTTTTTATAATAAAAGTTATATCTGGGAAGTCTGAGCACAAATTAGTAAATATCTGGGTGGTTAGGGCAAATTTTAGTGAAATTTTGGAGGTGGGTACAACAGATGCTTGTATGTCTCGTAAGAAACAAACTGCTTCAAAATTAATTGTCGATGAAAAGGAACGTCTCAAACAATCACATTCATTATAACCCTGAGAATTGGCGCCTCATACTGTATAATATTCCCCTAACAATCAGTATAGTGTAATTAATACCAACACATTTTATTCGATCCATAAATATTCACTTGTAAAAAACTAACAGTCTATCACACTTTTTACATATGAAATATTGACACATTTTATCCAATTTCGAAAATGAGTACATCTGACGGACTTGTGATTTAAGCACTGTAACGCGTTCGCACACTTAATTCGTCACAATGATTTTATGCGCAATTTTCGATATTACAACTCAATTAACTTGTAGCAGAGCTTAGCTCCATCACCTTTTATATAATATACATGTGATTATGGCGCACTTTTTCCAGTTACAAAATACGCATACTAAACGGTGAATTAGTGAGTCATACACTACAGCTGGTTCCTGCAATGACTTTAATATAATATTTTTCCATACATTTTGTCGATACTGTAACTCAGTACACTTAAGACACGCTCGAGATCCGTCTCTTCTACATTTGACTAGTTGATAATTTGCAAACTTGCAACTTTTTGCCAATCTTTCAAGTGTCAAAATTAACATTTATCAAGCTGACTTGACGCTCTGTTTCTACAGCAGAAGCGCACTCTCCACACACACTTCACTATCCTACACTTTTCATCACAGTATCTTTCAACACATTTTTTTGAAACTATAACTCAATATACTTGAGTCATATTTAACGCAAGTATAGAGTATATTTCCGAAATCAAAACCTGGAACATGCTTTTAGGTATCAAAATCAAACATAACGCTGGTTCGCGCTTATTACACTGTCCATATAATGATTTCACCATCCCCATATTTATCTCGTATCATGAAATCAGAGTAGAAACACCACGCATTTTTAAGAGAGTGCAGAGGAAGCAAGTAAGTCTAAATAGATGTCCAAATTTGAAATTTATGAATGCGTCTCAAAATTTTTTCAAATGTTATAGTTTAACATATACTGAGCTATCTGTACTGTATACTTTATTAGGTGCGCACTCTCTACACTAATATCATTAATATATTTGCGAATTATTTTGTTCTAAATGACTACTAACCCGTTACACTTGTAATATATTTATAAAATGATTTTTGGCGTAAATATCTTGCCGGAAAAAGTTTGCCATACTGATGAAGAATGTTTTTTATCATAATGTGGAAGCGAAATTCTTACTCGATGGTTATGTCCTTTAATAAAATATAAACTTTCGAGAGCGAGGAAACTAAGTTTCAGATGCACAAGTTGAACTTTGAAGACGGAATTTTTGTATTTTTATCGTTAACAAATTTAATTTAAAAGTTTTTTCTGCAACGATTGCCTATCAAGCCTTGACTCCAAATTTTTCGCCTCCATATCTGCTTTTATTTGCACTACTTCTTGCCCGCATTTCACTGCTTTTTGCTTTTACCGCGCAATCATTTAAGTCATTTCAGAAGCAAAAAGATCCCAGTTAATGTTTAATTCAAGGTGTGATATAAATGTATAACTTCTTTATTTGAAATTACTTTTGCACTACTTTTTAGCTCTTTGTGGAATAAAAGTTTGCTTTGATGAATCAAAGATTAAAGAATTTAATTTTGTGCAGTTTCCAGCTTAAGAGGAAGCTGAAGAAGCAATGGGCACCCGCCAAATTTCTTCACATATTAATGAAATTGGCTTTAAGACCGGCTGCGGCCAGTCCTTGGATTTCAAGCAGAAATTTTTAGAGTCAAACCCAAAATCATCAACGCTTTTAAATTACTATTTCATGACTCAAGAAAGTGAAAGTTATATTAGAATTTCAACTAATCACGCAGCTGATAACTTTTGAATGCTCAATTTTACAGTCAAATACTGTGTTCAGCGATTTTAGTCTTTTGGAATCACTGAGCCGTCATTTGATTTTTTTATAGTAAGTTATTATCATAGTATTCTCAGAAATTGCAAGCTATGTAATAATTTCAGCCTTGAGCCTTATTTTACTTTTTTTGCTTTCTTTTTTCTGAGTCCTAGGCAAAATTGCTTAATGATTAACATTTGCATATTCATAAATATCCTCACATTAACTGCTGTTATTTCCATCGAAAATAATTTGCAATTAGTATCAAATTTATAGAAGAGTCAAATGTTATAGCAACATCTTATGACATTTATTAGTGGTGCAAAATGATATGGAACCAATAAAGTATTGAGAAACTTGATTGGTACTCATTACAGTTATCACATGAGAACTTAAAATAACTGCATTGACTATTAAGTATTATTCAAACAATAAGTCTTCGGCATTATTTGCAAAGTAAAAGTTTTTTAAATTTTGCATGAAATGTTGCTAAATTTAAATATGTTTTCTTTTGAATGTTGAAGTAATAGCAAGCATTTTTAGTTAATATGACTTTGCATCTAAAACGCAAACTTTGCAGTCAAAAAGTTGCAATCTTTTGCTGTTGAAATTGAATTCAAATTCATTGTTGAATTAAAATTCGACCGAATGATCTTTGAGCATCCAAAAAAAGTGCATTTATCGGAAAAAAGAAGTTTTTATGTTGAATTGAAGCTATTATAGTCATAAGCCATTTGTGCATTGCAGTTTTTTTCATATTTTTCATTTTTTGTTCCACCGAATGAATGGCTATTTGAAGGGAAGGTTTGTTTTTGGTTTGTTGAAATAGCAGCTTTCCAGATTTTTTTGGTCGCTTTTCTTCGGCAAATGATGAATATCAGTACTTGTTTGAAGAAATTTTGAACAAAGTTTGTTTGTTTTTTTGCGTGCTTCTGCTTTTGTAGAATATTTATTGGCTTAGTGTTATTGAGAAATACAGAAGATTAAATTTTGCCTGAAATACTATGGTAATCAGTTTGTTAGCTTTAGCTAATACTGTTTATTTTACTTTATTGTGCCTCGATTCGATAAGCAAACTTTGAGAATAAATTTCATTTCCTTCGGTTTTTTTGTTTCAGTTTTCTTTTTGCGCTTTATTGCTTACGTGAATAACTTTTTGTATGTAGTTGTCGGGGTTTTTAAATTGCTTTTAATATTGAAAGAGAGCATTTCCAATTCACTATTATTTTTGAATTATTGAGGGATTAAGTTAATCTGTAACAGTCATACTATTGATTCATTGATCTAATAAAAATTTATTTTATCGCTGTTGATATCAGACTTCTGCAGTTTTTAGTTTCACATTATCAATTATACTTTCTGGTTTTCCAAACTCTAAATAGCAAAAATGCAAGCAAATTAAGCTATCGCACTCATTTTAATGTAACTCAATTATTGTGTAGGTTTATGTACGCAATTTTTGTAATCCCTGCTGAGGAATAACAAAAATTCAAGGGCCAGTATGCTTATTTGTGAGCAACTATTTTAACCTCAATAGCATTCATCACTTCCATTACAGGCTTGAAGTTTAATATTAATTGAATATCATCATTTTAATATATAGGTCATGCAGCAAATTCATATCACAGACAGTATAAATAATTTCAGCAGAAAAAATAGCAAATAATTGAGAGTTGTTTTTTCAGTATCAAAGTATCAAAGAAAGAAATTATTGTTTACAAAATATGCAAATTCAGCTAAAATCCATCATGAGCATGCGGTCGTTGACAACAATAAAATATCATTTATTTTTTACTTTTTCTGCACTTATTTCAGTAAATGGAATCCACTTGATCAATTTGAAAACTGCTTATATTTTATTTTCTTTTTATTAAGTATTACAATTTTTGAATTATTCGATGGTAGAAGCACTCGTAAAATGATGAAGCTGGCCAGTTTGCTCACGAAAAAATATTTCGTTCATACTTAACTTAATCTTACAGTATACTACTTGAATTGACTTGGAGTTTATGTGCATCAGAGTTGATAGCATACTCCCATAGCAAATAGCATATTTGTCATTCATTTTAGATGAAATTAGTAACTTTTCATACTGTTAGGCTTATTTTAATTTTGTGCGTCATTCCTATTAGTTATAAAATTAAAGTTTTACATGTAAAAGTGAAATAAATAGAAATTTTTGTTATACCGCTATTGTACTAAATTCCTGCTTAATCAGTTTAAAATCATACAAAATAACTCTTTCTCGGGTCTTTGTGTCCTTGTGTTGTACAGTAGCAATCTATTATTGGAAATTGTCAAATGCTAATTTTTTTACTTTTAGTCTAAAGTTTTTCGTTTTCTGCAAATTTCATGCAATAAAATGCGATTAAATTTCCTGATGATTGCATGCAGATATGATCATCATCGCAATTAGTTTAATTAATCTCAGTAAACGTTGAATTTCACACAGCAAAACAAACAGTGCAGCAAAATTTTGAAGCAATAAGTAGTTGTGAAAAACTGTCAGAATGCTGAAAATTAGCATACTTATTTTGTTTTTTAATTTAGTTGCATTGTAATAATATCAGAAAAGAGCCTAGCACAATTTTTAAGCTAATTTTTGAGCTAAAAATTTTTGCAATTTTTTAAACTGCACAAATTAATGGTGTTAGTAGAAAATTTGTTAAGGAAAACTTTTCAAAAAGTTTAGTATTTATTCAGTTTTGGTTATTTTTATGCACAAATTAAAAGCATTAAAATATTTGGTATTTTCATTTATAAATCAAAAAAAAAGCTGCAATAAAAAATTATGCGTGTTTGAGTCATTTGGTTACATTTTGTTGCAGTTATAATCACTCGCACAGTTTTTGAACTTTCCCATCATCAGTCAATTAGGCACTGTACTGTTTGCTTTAGCTTCACCTGGTATCTGAAGCGAACAAATTTGTAGTTTCTTTTTACTGCACTTAGCTATGCGAAGCTAAATAGCCTATCTCACCAAGAATAGCTTTCACAACAATAATCCAAATGACCATGTCGACGGATATCTTTTACTTATTTCGCTTCAAACACTTATGAAAGAATCAGAAATTGGTAGTAAGAACAAAATTCTTCGTTTTCATTGCTTTCATCAATTAAGTTATTTCAAGAGTCACTTATTAATGAATGAATAAGCGAAATCATTTATTATAACTTGAAGCTTTTTTGAAAGATAATGAGAGTGAAAAAGCAGAACAATGATGGGTTCTTGCCAGCACGTGATTTCTGCTGCTTTGATCTACATTTTTCATGAGGGGTTTATAAAAATTTCCAATACCTTTCAATCAATAAACAGTATCTGCGTTACAATAAATTGGTTCTTCATAATTATGCAACAATAAAAACATTCGCTCAATTTTTTTTTTACAAAAAACTGTCAAAGTTTAGTTTTTATCGAATTCGCCAAAATTTAGCCTATATAAATTTCCATTTGCTCCGCTGGTTGGAGAAAACAATCGATGAATTTTGAATTCTTGAGCAATATTTTCCTTAATATCATCTCCACCTACTTTTCTATGATCGATCGTTTTTACTGATGTTTTCTAATTTCTAATCAATAATACAATCTTAAACATTAAATGCTGCTAATTATAAGCTTCTTTAAGGAAAAAATGATGGTTAAAACGTGCGAGAATGTTTTCTGTTTCTATTTTTTCATGATTTAACTCATGAGAGCTCAGAAATGATAAAAAGTAAATAAATGGCAGAATGAAACAGCTGTTAGCGATTAATTCCTGTCAAATGCCAATAATTTTAACAGAAAATACTACATGCATTATTAATTTAATCTGAGTCAAATTTTTTGGTGTTTCAGTTTGATTTTTCCAAATAGCACGAATTTCGATATTCGTTCCATTTTTGCTTGAATAAAATCTTTGCATCCTGCTCATCAGACTTTGACTCTCTCAATGATCATTTTGTTGCTTTGTTCAGTACTGAAGTACACATGTTTCTTCGGATGTTGCGAGAGTATACATGATTTCTTGTCACCAAACGTGCCATTTTTGTTTTGCTAATTTTAATCAAAGAAAAACTGTAAATAATGCTAACAAACTTCGGAATTTTCAAAAGAAAGTTGCATCTTGCTGAATAGATTATTTTTTGTAGTTAGCGAATATATAGAGAAATTAAGGGTGTAAGAATTTGATCTCAGTTCAATTCAGCTGGCGGTTGAGCACGTGGTATTCGAATAAATTTTGATTACGATTTTACAGAAATGTCAAGTTTTTCTTCATTTTTCCACAATTGTAAACATTTATTCAACAAGAGCGCCACTTTACAATTGTTTTTGAATATTTGTTTTCTTTTCTTTGTTTTGCAGCGAACAAGTAATAACTGCTCTTAAATGTGAATTTTAATGAATTTTGATTTCTATATGGCATTAATTTGCGGTCACGAAGTTCAGACTATAGACCGCAATAGAAAAAGTCAGGACGTAAGAAAAGCGAGTCAAGTTTTGAAGATCATTTGAAGTATAACCTTGAAAATTTTAATTGGACTCAAAAATTGCAGCCAATTCTACTTTTGCACCACTAATATACTGCTATTTTGCATGCAATTAATGGTGTAAGTTTTGAAATTATTATGAAAACAAGTTGCAGTCACTGTGATTTGTTTGTAACCATCGATGGCTTGCGTTTTGTGTATCGATAAATACGCCATTCGGCACTAATAGTGACAACTTTTTCAGACAAAGTCGCAATTTTTATATAATTTTTCGGGTAAGAGTTGTACAGTCTGAATGTTTTTCGATAGACTGAGTACTTGGCGCAATTTTGCTATAAAATCAAGTTTTTGACATTTTATTCATTGCTAATGTCGACGTAATTACCAAGTTCGCACAATTTCTTTTCTCATCACCACAGTGAAACTTCTCTCCATTTAATTACACAACTACATTAGCGACAATCATCATTACTGTTGTAACTACTAAACATCGTTCCATTGATGATTTCACATGAAAATTCTAATAATGGCTATTTAGAGATCGCATTTTTTATCTGAGAAAATTTAAAATCCTGTTTTGTTTGAGAGAAAGTTTAGCACAGACTTTATCACAAAAAAATTATTTTCAACGAAAGAAATACTTTAATTGTGATCTGCAAAAAATTTTCTTGCCTTTATCCTAAATTTCCATTGCGATTTTCGCAAGTAATGTCATAAACTGGCTTCGACAGTTTATACTAACTCAAATTAGTTGCAAAAATTGTGTACATGGTAAAAAATTTTTTTAAAATCTTTTGAAGAAACTTTATGGTTATAAAATTTTGCCGTTTCGAATTAAGGCTTTTCAAGACTTACTGTTATTATTACTATTATTGTTTATTACTAACTATCCTTATTTTGCGTTTATTCATGAATTTTTTAGTAGCTGCTTGATATATTGTTTAGTCCAAAGTATTTAAAATCTGCTAATTTCTTGAAAATATTCTTAGCTTTTATCACTGCAGGATTTGTGCAGACATTAAAAATTTCATATATATATACGAAGATTTTAATTTCTTCAGCTCTCAAAAACAAAACTGAATTTTTTAAAAAGGAATTCATGATATGTACAAGACAAAAATTTTTCTCAGTGCTAAATTTACTTACATCAACTGCTACTGTTATTAGTAATAATATAATTGTATTTTATTACTACATGAATTATAGGTATTCCCCATGCCATTTATGGATTTATCTGATGAAACATTAAAAATTTGTATGAGTATTTGTTAATTAGATCAAATCAAAAGGTTAACTTTCTTGTAAAATATAAAAGTTATATTATTGTAAAATATAAAAGTTATATTTGCAATAAAATCACAAAAACAAAGAAACAGAAACTCTACATTTTGGCAGTAGAAATTCTATGATTAGAGATTTATTGAGCTTTTATATAACTGTCTTGAATTTATGAAAATTATTCTTAGTTTGTCTAAACCTAATCAAAATTTTAAAATACTATTCACCATAGATAGATACGAGAGTTTATATTATTGTTCCAGTGGTAAAATTCGACATTTTTAATCACTACAACATGTAAGGGTTATACTTTTTGTACCGCAGTGTTATATGCAAGCCTGTGCAATGTTTACAAGTAACGAAAATAAATAGACGATAATGTAAAACAGCTCATAAATGGTAGATATGTAGCTGATAAATGATTGTGCGACATGCATATTACGAATTTCGATGTTATCAGAATTAAAAAGTTATCGTGACATAGTTAGCAAATGCGTAAGTTATGTTTCTGCTTTACAATGACCTAACTGATACAACCTTCGACAACTGAGACAGAAAAACGTGAACAAACGATCAAATACAAATTTGGCCTTTGAATGCTTAGTTATCAGTATAATAAACTGATGATATGGTAACTCTAATTAATTACGTAAGCTATGATTTCTAGTCATATGTTGGAATTGTCACATAACTTTATTTAAGGAACGAATTTGATTGGTGGCTTTTTTGAGTTATCGTAAAAAATGCAAATTGTATCATCACATAAAGATTTAGTGTGAAATACAATGCCACAGATTTAAACTCTTTATTTGCTTTAATCAGATTATAATACACCGTACCGACGTTTTGTTGTCATGTGCTCGTTTTTTGTTTTCTGCAAAATGTTTTTGTGGAGAATTATATAATATTTTTTCAGTGTGTCATGAATAGTTTTCCAGAACTTTTTGGATTTTCACCACAAAGCCCGTAGTTTCGGATTTGTAAAAATAAATTTTTCGGCAAAATAAAATATATAATAAATAACCCTCTACATATCATAAATACCAGCTAATTAGAATCTAGCCTTGAAATTCTTTCTGGCAAATAAGACATTATATTATTGCTAGAAAGAAAGCAAAAGATGAAAAATAGCATAGAATTCAGTAATAACAGCGTTTGCAAAACATATAAATGAACCAGCGACATGATTGACTAACCATGATATTTTGCTGATAACACTATTGTGTTATCAGTAAAATATCACAGTTAGTATTATGTCGTTTGTTCGTTATTATTTTTCGAGATTTCCATCCTATTATTCTTTGCATTTTTATTTAGGTAAACCTCTGAATTATACTGTAATTTATACGAGTGCGGCAAATTGCAGTGATTTCTGTTCGATTTATTTTTTTAGAGTTGAAGTAGTCTTCAAGCAAGTGAAGAGAAATTATAAACGAAACTAAACAGTTCTGCAATAAAATTCTGTAAGCTAAATTTTGTTTATAAGATATCAAAGTGATTTCACTTCACTGTGCTCAATTATTTGTCAAAATTTGTTGCAAAAAATAATCCCGGAGGTCAATGTCATCACAAAAAGATTTACTTTTGGATTGCTTTAAGAAACGTTTAAAATCTCGTAAATTATGAAGCACTTACTCTAAGTTATTACTTTCACTTTTCCTCCAAAAAATTTTACTCGAAAGTAGTTTTCCTTTTCTATCTTATAGTAATTACAGCCTTCTTTGAAATATGCACATGTAATCTGTCGCATTTTATGAACGCCCATCTATATATTAATTATGGCATTCTCAAAAATTAGAGATTCTTAGTTCAGTCGCTCTGTGTATCTTTATAATACATTACTGTTATCATAAAATTAATATAATGGTCAGTGAAGTATTTGACTTTATTAGCAAAGCAATAAAAATTAAGCACATCAAAAAATTTCTAAAAAAATCTCAAAGTGAATTTTAAAACTTTTTGTAAGAAATAAAAATTTTGTTAATCCCAAACATTTTTTTATTGCTTATCCTTGAAGGGTTGGTTAATTGAAGTATTTGGTAAGTTTAGCTTAAATTTACATGCTGTAATGAAAATCATAAAGTCTTTTTGAAAACTATGGAATGCCTTTTGAAACTATAAAATAATCTTGACTTTTGAGAAGGATTCAGTGATTCTAAATATTAATTTGGTCGTTGTTAGACTTTGAGGCATAAGAAAAATAAAAACACTCAGAAAACTATATTTACAAATGAAAACTGAAGAAGAAACATACACACAGTTTCGTTATCATTATGGTTTTTGCTTCATATTTATTCGCATTGCTTTTTTAAAATATCATTGAAATGGTATATAAAAAGTGGCATCATCATACATTTATATATTCCATACACACATTGACAGACTGCAAAGGAACAAAAATGTAAACAAACAAAAATGCTTTGTGATGAATGCCACTTCACTAATTTTCTTTCGTATTTTTATTTAAAATTAAGCTTTCACGTGTTTTTTCTCTAGAATTAACATTTTTATTTTACGTGATAGTCACTCTGCTCTTGAGCTGTAAGAGTTTTTTGCACGTTGTGGGTATCAAATTCTTACTATTCTATTCTGCTGCATTTTTTTTATTTGTTATTTCATGTTCATTTTTATTGAGTCATAGTTAATGATAAGCTTCATTAAAATAATCATCTTTTGATCAAATTGCCGTTGTAGAATTACATTAAATAATAATGTTCGCATTGCAAATGATTTCTACATATTACAGATTTTGCTTTGCATTCTATTAAAAGATTGTTGGCAGCGAATCATCGCAGGATATCATCGAAACAAAGATAAAGCTTTAGTTTTCAGGAAAAAATATTCGCTGTGAAGATCAATAGTAGCGATGATTGCTAAGCTTTTGCTTTACTTGAAAGTTCAAAAGCCAAAATGAACTTAATCATAAAGCTTTCAAACACTGTCCTCTCGTCTGTAACTTATTATATGCCCTGGTTATTTCTGACTTTAAAATCAGCCATGGCAGCTACTGATCGAGAGGTAAAGGGGAACTGGAGGGAATTTTATGAGATTTCTTCAAATGAGGAAGAGTCACCTTTGCGTTTTCAAGTGAGAATTGCTTATATCAATTTTAACTTTAGAGTGCAATTATACATTTTTGTAATTGCTTAATCAGTAATTTTAACTAGTAATTTTTGTCGCTTGACTAAATTAGGCACATAAATAGGTAAAAAGTTTGCATATAAATTGTTTTTAGTTTTCCAAATTTATTTTGATTAATTATGTATTTTTGGAGGTAATCTCGTTTGATTGGGATGAGGTACAAACGCCATACACTATTGCAATTTGGCTACTACTAGCTGGCATAGCGAAAATGGGTTGGATAACTGATATTTTCAAAAATTTAAAGTTTAAGAATTTTTCATTCCTTCCAATTTGCTTAAATTCAACTGAGAACTCGTCTCATCGTTTCAGTATTTCACATATCGAAATGGGTCGCAGATACTTTTCCGGATTCTTCGTTGCTCATTGTTGTGGGCCTTTTGTTGGGTTTGCTTTTGAAGATGTCAAATGTCAGTGATGCTATATTCAATCTTGAATCACATGTTTTCTTTTTCTATTTACTGCCACCAATTATTTTTGATGCCGGTTAGTGTATTATTCCTCAAATTTATAAAATTCACTTTTTTATCACTTTACTCAATTTTTGTTGCAAAATACGCGTAACATATAATTTTCAAATTATTGCAGGCGATACCCTTTCATTAATAAAAATTAAAGTAAACTTCAAATCATAATCCGTTAAAAAAATAATAATCGATGAGTATGTCATTGGTGCTTAAGAAATATTTATTTGGTAAGTTAGGTGCTACTGTGCTGACACATTAATTACGACTAATAATAATCAGTAAATATTCCTTATTTGACACCAAGTAAATCTCTAATGGTTGATTCAATGAAAACTTGTTAATCTTTACTTCAGCTCTTTAACTGATGCAAAATTCAATCTGTCCTGAAAAAAATTATTCCATATCTTAACAAAACTTTTCGTGCCGCATTCCATGCCCTAAAATGCTGTTATCATTTGGATGTTGTTTTACTCTTGTTTATTTATTAAATTTTAGGTTACTTTATGCCAAATCGAGCTTTGTTTGAAAATTTTGGTTCCATCTTAGTTTTTGCTGTCATTGGAACTATATGGAACTGCTTGGCCATCGGTAAGTTTCATTTCAACAAAATTGTTCTAATTTTTGTGCCATCAAACCATATCAAATTTCTTTGCCACAAATGATCATAGCTAAAGTAATAAAGTTAGCCCAAAACAAGTTTCATACTCGAAATATTGTCGTGATACAGAAACAAATAGCAGGCACAATGGAAAATTGATAAAGTTTATATGTTTTTAAACCTGGAAACTTTTTTAAAATTTTAGAAACTGTAAATATTTAAAAAATCATTACTTAACGCTTTCAGTCCATATTAGTTGTGCTCATTTCATTCTCCTGCAAATTTAGGTTCATCGCTTTATGGTTTTGGCTTACTGGATGCGTTCTCAATCAAATTTTCAATTTTCGAAATTTTTCTTTTTTCTGCATTGATTAGTGCAGTCGATCCTGTGGCGGTTATTGCAGTTTTTGAAGAGATTCACGTCAATGAAATGCTTTTTATTACTGTTTTTGGTGAAGCGTTGTTCAATGATGGTATTACTGTGGTAAGTTAAGTTTTCCGTCTATATATTTGCCTGCTCAGTCATATCGTTAAAACTTTTCTTATCCATTCCCTTGATCACTCGGATTTTTTCTGAAACCTTACTTTCTTGAAGTCTGAACCTAGGCACAAAATGTGAAAAGTATCAATTTGATAAGTTGTGCATGAAATTAACTGACTGTGAATATCAGCTGCATTACTATTTAATGCTTTTTACGAGTTTTTCTAAACTTAACTTATTGCTAAAATAATTTGAGTGAAATGTAGTAAAACATGAATTCAATAGTCCATTTTACTAATCTAACAAAGCTTCAATAAAATTTTGTTTTCATGTTGATCTCTGTTTGCTTTTTTGATTTTCATCTGATTTCTGCAAATCAAAGTTTTTCTTTACTTTTTAAATAATAAGAGTGGAGGTTTTAAAAAGGAACTTTACCTTAAAGTTGTTCTCAAGTTTTAGAATTTGATATTTTCTATCCACATTATTATTACAGAAGTGCTGAAAATGTTGAACGACAATCACTTAATTTTTGTTAGCAATGTATCATCTAGATTAAATAATTAGTGTTTCAGGTTTTGTACCGAATGTTTCGGAAATTCGTAATGATTGGAGCAGATAAATTGATTATGATTGATTACGTCGCTGGTTGCGTAAGCTTTTTTGTGATCGGTCTGGGAGGCACGGCAATTGGTCTTTTTTATGCTTTTGTTGTTAGTTTCATCACTAAGTAAGTTTTGAAATTATTTAAAAAATTTTGAAATATATGCAAATGGGGTCTGCTGCGTAAAATTAATCCATCTTTATTTCTAGTATCATTACTGAAATGTAATTCCTTAGTTTTTAATTTTTAGAATTTTTAACTAAATTAAGTAAATTTTACGCTTTCCTCAGTTGGATTTGAAAAACTAAGGTATTGAATATTTAAGTATTCAATTTGAAATAGATCAGTTTTTCAGATATACAGATAAAGTTAAAATACTCAATCCAATTTTCATATTTTTAATTCCCTATCTGGCATATTTAACTGGCGAAATGTTCGGTCTTTCATCGATTTTAGCGTAGGTTTATTTCAGTTACTGACTAAACGATTTTATGAATTCTTGGATAATATAAAGAATTATTGAAAAATCGCATGATATGAAACATCATATGTTAAAATCAAATAAAAATATAATAACTATGATACCGATGTAATAATAAAATTGTCAATCTGTGAAACAAAAGGTAACAACATTAAATTTTGCATGCAACTTTTTAGAATGAATTTTATAAAATTTAGAATTGTTGCTTGTGGTATGGCCATGAAGCAGTATGTCAAAGGTAATATCACTACCACAGCTGCAACATCCGTCAAATATTTCACAAAAATGCTAGCACAAATCTGCGAAACGGTGATATTCATGTTTCTTGGCTTATCCACCATTTCTAGCAAGCATCACTGGGATTTACCGTTCATCGCACTAACTATTGTTTTCTGCTTGGTTTATCGTACTATTGGTACAATTTTTCAATCACTTATTATTTGCTTTTTCATTCCATCATTGAATTATTGCACTATATAGTGCCAAAAGTTTTTTAAGTTCACGAAAAATTTTTTAGTTTACTTGCATTTTTGCTATTTATTTTTCTCTTTTTTTTTGCGACTTTATATTTAAGTTTTCCTTTGATTTATTATTATTCTAATTTTTTATTCGGTTTATTGGAAACAAAAAACATAAAATGCATTATAATATAAATTCATAATAAATATATTGGTGAACGAATATGGAAATTGCCATTATGACAGAAAGTACCAATAATATTTGCATGAGCATGAAATATGTCTGCAGGTGTGATAGCACAGTGTGCCATTTTGAATCGTTTTCGGAAACAAAGGTTCAGTCGAGTTGATCAATTTGTTTTGTGTTACGGCGGACTTCGAGGAGCAATTGCTTTTGGTTTGGTTGTTTCTATGCCCAATAATATTCATGCTAAAAGTATGTTTACCACAGCCTGTATTGCGGTTATTTACTTCACTGTTTTTCTACAGGTTAGCTGACAGCTTTGATTTTAAGACAAAAAATAAAGTATACTGCAAGTTCTACTTGCGTGTTAATATAAGAAGGGCATTATATTTTTATTCGAAAAATTTGGTCTAAATCAGTTTTATCTTAAAAATCTAAAATGATTAACATTACACAGAAGAATCGCAGTTTGTTAGAAGCACTAGGTAATTATGATGCTTTTTATTGTTCAAATATGATGCTTTTTTAAATTATTTAGGTACCACTGTTGTAATTTTGGACTAAAAAAATAAATTTGATGACAAGAACAAAAAGGCAGTGAAATAAATTTGTTGCTGATAAGAATGTTTTATTTTACAAAGGCTAGCTGAAAAAATTATTTCTAGGGCATAACCATTCGACCTTTGACATCATATTTGAATATCGAGCGGAGAGCCAAAGAGGGTCCCACTATGATACAAAGTGTTTATATGAAGGTGATTTCACTGCATTCACGATTTTTGTTAAAGCAGTTCGTCAGTTCTCAATGAGATTCTGTCATAAATACTTAATTACAATATCAGTCTTTATAAGATGCGATCTAAATATTAAACAAATTGAGCAAATCATAGAAATTCCTTATGAAATTTTTTTTAAGTTACCAAACCAATCAGCAAAGCAAAATCAACAGCTCAATTTTTCACGCGCTCATATTATATCTATAGAATTAGAATGTATTCATTTAATTCAATTCCAAGATTATATGGAACTTTTTTTTTAATTATAATTAACAAATATAAATGAGTGATATTTTTGCAAAAATAAATTGCATGGAATGAATATTAAACAATGCTTAGTTTTAGTATTTTGATTATACAATGGCTGGCGTGGAAGATATTGCTGGGCAAAAAGGTCACAATGCTATACGTGAAGCGTTAGTTTCATTACATATATAATAAATTAATGAACGATAATTTATAAAGTAACTAAGCATGTCGCAGTTTGCATTTAGTCAGTGCTGGCTAAAACGCAGTTAAATATTATGTACTTACTGAAAGATTTGTTTAATCATTTAGAATAGTTATTTCTAGTTGTTCCATATCATCAAATTTCCGGTATTTATTTTTATAGAAACTACTTAAGCATTAATTTTTTGAATGACTGTGTGGTTCAGTCTATTTAAAATAAAAGCAAAGCTCACTTTAATTTAGAATTTCAGCTTTGAGCGTTTGAATGCCGCTGTTCTTCGGCCACTGCTGATGCGTAATCAGAAACCACATCGATTTGACGCATCAAAAATTGTCAGAGCTTACACAAAGATAACTTTAAAAGAAGCTTTGGAAATGGCCAGTGGTATTAAGCCTAATATTCGCATACCTCGTCGATCGTAAGTTTTACTTTGGTTTATTTATGCTTTCAAAAAGGTTTTTTTTGCATCACTACGTTATTATTTTCCAATGTGTTATTTATTACTCTCCCGCCTTTCATTTTCAATCGAGAAGAAATTTTTGAATACAGAGATTTGACAAGATGAAAAAATGGTACACATCATTTGTAGGATAAGTATGAATGAAAGAGTTCCTTCCGTCGCATTTAATAATTTGGCATATTTGTCAGATGAAAGGTCAAGTTCAACAGTCAGTGCTAGTGCCTCTGGAAACTTAAAAACCGAAATTGCAAAAGTAAGTTTTGCTTGCAACGTAATGCTAATCACAATACTACTACTGATCAGATATCGCTAATTTTTACTACTCCCTTGTCTTGATGATAAAAAACTCGCAAGTCAATCAATCATTTATTAGCACAGTACTGATATGTAGTCTATTTAGTAATTGAATTGCCATTTTCATAAAATACCTCTACAGTACAAAGCGTCGAATGAGAACACAGAAGCACTTTATCGTATGTTCAGTGAATTGTTGGATCGCAAACTTCGAGAGATGAGAAGAGAGAAAACTGAAGATAATGGCGATGACATCAAGGAAGATTATATGGAAGAATTCATCAGACCTAATGAGATCAGCGTTTCCAACATTGATATTGGCAGCGTATGTTGCTACATAACTTTAATATAAGTTATTGACTTTGCTAAAATAAGCGCCAAATTTGCCAATAACTGCTCAGAAATTTTCTCACAATAGCCGGCCGGTTTTATGGTATAATTAAGCGATAAATTACAAATTTCAGCCCGAGAGGTTTGAGTCTCGTTCTCTAGCAAATGTTTACAATGACAGTATGAAACAACGAAGAAGAGTAGCAAGAAGCCAAAGTATGGGACATTACATATAAAAATGAGTGTTGTTTCTGAGGAATGTGTTATTCCTCACTTCCTTGTATCGGCCAATCCATTGTTCATGAGCTTATTACCTGTTACTTTTCACCAACACATTATCTTATTTGTTATTACTTTCGAACTATACTTCGTATGATATCGACAGATGCGCAAGTCGCTAGCTGAAAGATCAGATACACAATGTTTTTTCCTGGCACTGGTTACTGAGAAAAAAGTGTCATTCTTAGGTTCTTGGAAAAGGCTGAAAACTGTAAATTTATAGCAAACTTTCTGACATCGATCTTCTTGATTCTCTCATTGATCAGATTATGTTTAATGTTTTGTATGTACTGTTAAAGACTAATTTACTCGTGATACTGATTGCTTTGTAGATATAACTTTCATTTAGCAATCATGCAGGGATAAGAATTTATTCTTTTCAGTACTCATTTGCACCGTAATTACAATAAACTGGCCTACAGTATTTGACATAACAAAAATAATTAACGAATTTGAACGAGTAACAAAACTTTTGTGCTTCCAATTTTTTATGGTGCAGTGAATTCTATTTCCCTTGCTACCAAAAATTGTCCATAATTGAAAATTCATAGTATGAATCTTTTATGACGTCATATAAGGATAGAAAATTATTTCATTTGAAAAAAATTAAATGTTAGCATTAGGGCATGTCATATATTTTTCGAAAAAAATACACCAAATGGCTTCTTATTTCGAATTGTTTTTATAAGTATATATAACTTATAATCAATTCGAACTAACATATTCGTTGAAAGCCTGAAAAATAAAATATACTATAGAATTTCTATATATAAATCAAATCATTACTACACGGAGGTCATTCTTCTTTTCTACATTATTCATTCTAGCGCTGTATCGAATTCTGGCATTGTTGTTGAACTCGACTTGCGCACAGTTCTGCTGTGTTGATCTCTGCTGTTTCGTCCTCGTTGAATCCATGGTACTGATCGAATGAGGTGCGAGCGTTTTCTTGAGTAATTGGATATTTGGATACATCCCTCAACATGGTTAGATACACTGATTTCCTTCGCGTAACGTTTGTGAAATTTCGTCACTATCCCATTCCAAGCCATCACAAATATGTTGCGATGGCTTGGGATAAGATAGTGACGAATAAATTATATATATATATATATAATTTGGAGGTTAGTTTTCGTCCTTGCTTAATTGATTCTGGAGCTGGATCGTATTCTCAGATTTGTGCTCATATGTATACTTGGCTCTGCCGCGTTGCCAAGTGGTTGAGTCAATTGCATTACAAAGCAGAAAAGCAGGAAATGGAGGAAAAATAGAAAAAAGCCGAGACTGGAATCATACTGGAAAACAGGTGAGGTTGTTGAAGAAAGCTCCGTGAAGGTCATGGCTGTACTTGTCCCGTGCTCAGCAAATCTGAGTGCCAAAATGCGACCCAGCGCCAGAATCAATAAAGCAGAAACGAAAACTAACTTCCACATTTCTTTCTTTCTGCTATATACAGATATCAAAACAAAGAACATCCAACGAAAGACTTTATTTTAAAGCCTTATTTTCCATTCTTGCATTTTGTTACTTGTTAATCTCTCAACACAAAATGGGCTCACACATCTGTGATGGACACAGAGCCCTATTTACAGCTATGTAAATTAGTGAGTAATCTTGAATGTTATAGAAAGTTTGTATTCTCATTAAACTGACTATTTTTAAAACATTAAAATATATGCATAATTGCACCGAAATGAGTTCGGTACGTAAGTACCGAGATTATGAATTAAATTAATAAAGTTACTGCGGAATCCATTTAATAAGGGGTTCGAAATCATGATTAATATTGAGTCCTGGAAGCGAGCCTTCGTCTTCACAGTGTCTCAAGTACTCCAAAAACTTTTCTCTCTGAAACTTATATTATTTATCCTCGAGTAATTTAATCCTTTTTTCTTCATGTTAAACTTAATCATCTTTGCTGCACCAAAATGAAAAAATAAAGACATAAAAGAACAAAAATAACCTGTATATCAATAATAGTTTCGCAGAAAAGTTTGTATGTAATATCTTCTTTATTTATTTTCTCATTAATTTCCTGCAGGCCTTTCTTCAAAGAGGACAAATCCTAAAGAAGAAAAAAATTTACTCATAACTAAAATAATTGAGTGCATTTGACCTTACAAACAATTCCATCTTTTCTACTTACCAGTGTAGAATCAGTATCAACACACATATCTTCACTATCAACAGTAACGGCAGCAGCTGAAGTAGAAGTAGCAGCATTAGCAGCAGTAGCAGCAGGAGCAACAGGATTAGGTGTCGTAATCAACACGGTTTGAGCTGCTGCAGGATAGTACTTCAATTCGTTTGTAGGAACTGGTTTGCTCTCGAGCATGTAATACATGTTCATGAAATCGCAAGTCATCGGCAATAAGTAACGAGACGCATAATTTTTAAAGTATTTACTGGCGTAGACATATTTGAAAGCATCCATGCAAAGTGATATGAAATCAGATGTGAACTGCAGTGGAGGTCCGTTTGATGACGAGTTTGGTTCGAATACCGGTATATATGGTGGGGGGTTTGGCAATTCATAAGTCGCAATAGATTCTTGACATGTAAAAGTGGTAGATTTGACAAAAGACCTCGGCTTATATCGGACTCTCTTCACTGGACCAATAAAATTGTATTTACTTAGTCGCTGTAAGCGTTTTGTTTTCGTAGTCTTATGAATATGGTTCAAACTGTTCTTAATTGACTTCATGTTCTGAAATGATCTTTACCATCATTTAGATTACACAAATACATAGACACATGCACCGAATACAAAATGCTATATATAATACAAACACATATATAATACACACGCACTTAAGTTATTGTTCTAAAAAGTAACAGATACAAGGAAAAGTCACAGTCAAACGATTAAAATTTCATTGCCAGTTACATTCTACTATATTAAAAATGAGATAGTCGATGCAAACGAGCGATACGTTTTAGATAATTTCTAAGATGAGCAAAATGAGAGAAAAGCTACCCATACTGAAGTAGTTGTAGAGGAAATTGTGCGAAAAGCAGAAGTTGTGGTCACAGTTGTCGTAAGTGTCGAAACTTGAGAGTAAGTGAAATTCATTTTCGGTATATTACACAAATTGCAGTTAGTGAGCTACCTAGTAATCGAGATGGATTGTCAAGAAACTAAACTTGACCTATGTCATTGTCATTCGTCAATTTTTTCTGAATTCTCTGCCCAACTCATCATGTAACAATAAGGAAAACATGGAGAAGAAAGAGAAGAAAAATGGTCAGCAATCGTTCGTTAGATAAAAAACGACGGCACACAGGGCAGAGGTCATATGGCTTTAGTATGAAAGTTAAAGCTCAGATGTAGAGAACTAGCCAAACATCCTTTATCATCACTTATTGACTCGCGCATTTCTTGCATATCTTAACATAAAAGTTCAAAATACGTGCTCAACGTACAATCGCTATTATATTAATATAATTATAATTATTATCTATCTATTATTATTAATGCTTCTACAACTGCATAATGTTCTTGTAGATACCGCGCCCATATGAACCAGGCGGGCAGCGATAATAAAGCAGGAGATAGCTCACAACACATGTATTGTGCCCTACTTTCGGACTACCCAACAGTTATTGTACCCTACCTTCAGACAACCTCGTAGAAAATCAAACCATCGAAAACGTATTAGCAGCTCAGAAAGCACTCCTGTATAGCGAAATAGGAAAAGAAAACTCGTCATGTGAAGCCATACAAGATGCACAAAAATGAGATACCCTCAATGTCAAATTCATCAATGTGGCTACAATTTGGAAATATTACCCCACAGGATGAAGCGCGATACTGGAACTATCAAGACAGAAATAAGTTTGGAGCTTAGGAAGGTATGTGCCAATATTGTGGGGAATGTGTAAGACTGAACCATATAGCAACGCAATGCGAAAAAATGTTATATCACCATTATACTAGAAGACACAATGAGGTCCTGCGATCCATCCATTTAGGATTCTGCAAGAAGTATGGTCTGAAAGCATTTCCATGTATGCGAAGCCGCCATTCTGTTCAGGTTATCATCGCAAATGAGAACGTGGAGATCAGAC
>UYYF01004574.1:0-14874 GCA_900618365.1 Thelazia callipaeda
AAAAACCCACCATGCAAAGTTATACAAGATGCGGAAGAATAAAATTTCGTCCATAGATGATTTATTGATATGACGATACGGAAACATTACCTCGCAAGATGAAGCACGATAGTGTAACCTCCAAGATCGAAATATGTTTGAGCTTAAAAGAGTAAGAAGTTGTACCATTTGGTTACGCAATGCTAGAAAATTGTGCATCATGACTGTACTGAAGACATAATGAAGTGCAGTCATGTGTCCATTTGGGACTCTGCCAGAAGTACGATCTGAAAGCATTCGTACGCATGAGAAGCAGTTTCGTTTAGAAGGTTGTCGCAAATGAGAATGTGAAGATTAGAGTCAATACTTGGAACAACCATACATATAAGTACGGATCGACCGAATATCATGATCCACGATAATAAACGACATAAAATAATCCTGACCAGGTTGGCATCTCTAGTCAGGATACGCTGACAGCAATGGAGACGAAGGAGAAGCGAAAGTGTGATATACTGGCTAATAAACTGAAGTCAGAAATAAAATCCAGAACGAAAATACTTCAGGTATACCAAATAATTCCGTATGATGACTTTGGATGGAATTGTAACGAACTTCTATAAACGTTACGTGAAGGAAATCAGTACTTCTGATCACATCGAAATAAATATAAATTTGATAGTTTTCAAGATGTTCGAAAGCATCTCATTTGATGCGTACTATGGATTCCATCATGATGAAGCAAAAGAGATCAGCACAACAAATCTGAGCGCGGGACAAGTACAGCCAGAGTGCAGGAATACGATCCAGCTCCAGAATGGATAAAGAAGCCTAACCTCCATATAGAAGATCAACCTTATTCTAGTGACAATTAATGATATATATGTAGTTTATTATACGAAAATGGTAATACGCTTTGGACTGTAGGATTTTCTGCTAATATGTTTCGGACTGTAGGATTTTTTGCGAGGTTGCATCGAGTCTTTAGTTAAGGCACAATAATTGCCAAGAAAGTGTAATGAGCTTTCTCCTGCTTCAAAATTGCTGCCCTCCTGGTACATATGGGTGCGGTATCTACAACAATATTATGTAGCTGTAGAAGCATAAGCTCACTCTTCTGCTCAACATTATGAAGTCTAGATGCTAGCTCGTCCCTTGACAGCTACAGTCTCTCCAAACAATGCAGGTTGGAAGTGAATTCCGTACTTAATTAGTAACTGTCTGATATCATGGTCAATTGCTCGGAAGTCCTCTGGTCCCAGTTTGAGAATCCCAATATAATAATATTTATATATACAATAAATATAATACACTACATATATATCATTAATTGTCACGAGAATGAGACATCCAAAAAATACGAAAATGGTAAAGGACGCAAAAAAAATCGATAGTATGTAATTGAAAAAATGATGACATGTTTGAACAAAAGTTAAGCATTATTTAACAGAGAATAACACAGAAACGAATAATGTCAAAAAAGATATACAAAAGGATAGGTAGGATAAATACTAGTCCATTGATATGATTAAGATAGTCAGTCAGTCGAAAGTGATAAGTTTTAGAAATGGAAGTATCAAAAGAGGAGAATAAGAAGGATGAAAGTATAGAAAGCAACGATTTAGGAATAAATGCAGTGGTTAAAGAATAGAGGAGAGGAGAGGAGAAGAGAGGAAAGAAAGAAAAGAGAAGTATGATAATTCAGCTTGACCGAAAGTAGCCGATAGAACACAAATGTACACTTGTTGCATTTAGTTTTAGAGTAGCGAAGTAAATCGTTTTTAAGCTTGCGAAGATCTGCTTTGTGGACATTTAGCATTTGCAGAATAAACTGTGGCAATGATCGTTCATATATTCGCAAATACTTAGGCAGTACAACAAGGACGTGAGCGGCAAGTGCAGCAATATAAATAATACAATTATTAAACATCTTTAATCTTTACAACAATGAATTCAAAGTAGAAGAAAAAAGGATCAAAAAGAAGATTAAAAATGGCAACGAACAATACACAAAAATGAGTTAGAATATGCGTGATGAACAAATATTGTTTCTGTAGCATTCAAGCACAGAATAGGCATATAGGTAGATTAAGACGTTATATCTATACTTGTCCATTACATATTCATGTGCAAGATACAGCAATATTTTTTACTATTTCGACTATATACGCTCGATTACTGCAAGTACTATTGTAGCAGCCATTTTGAATCCCATTATTTACTTCACAACAGTTGCATTATTCGTACTATGAATCATTTCTCATAACAACTGTGTCAGTTATTTCTTGCATAACTCTGGTAGCATTATTTTCCTTTCTGTTCCCTTTTGCATCACAAAACAGAAAGTAAGTACTTACTACGAACCAAACTCTACTGCACCTCATATGTACCAATTAAACTTCAAAATTGGTCAAGGAAATGGTATCAACAAATCGCTAGTACGTACACATTTGCAGGTGCATTACTGCTTTTTATTGAACTCTATGCAATATAGCGTCTCATTTCTTTTATTGCAGTAATTACACATATTATAAATGTGAGATGCATATGGTGCTGCTTTCTTGACAGAATGTGTTAGGACTGAGTTCTATAGTCGTGAGATATTAGAACCTCAAGACTAGAGACACCACTCTGGAAATTATTAAATGGCAAGATAGAGCGCAATGATGTCATGTCTCGATGGCTTTCTATATGAAAATACCTGTGATAATTTAGTAGTCTGTTGACAGCACTATTCTTTTAATTTACCTACCTGTATCATAAGAGTAATATTGCTTTTCCTTCCACATTTTCCCCAAAGTCTGTTGCAAAAATGCGTAGATTAACTACTACGTTGGGTTTTGAACAGTACTCTTACTGTTAACACGGCTTCAGTTTTCAGTGAGACGTTACCAGTATTTTATTCTACTTTGCTGATAAAAAAAATTTTTTTATGTTCCAGTTTGTTGAGTATGAAATAATAGACACCACGATTTATTTAAAATCACCACTGAAACTATTTGAATAAGAGGTAATCACGCAAGACGCAAAGAAAAAACACTTATGAGATACCTTGAACAAAAATTTCAACAACTTAATCACTGCTCTAAATTAGTTAAGATTTTTTGCGTTAAGTGCACCAATTGCACCTCTGATAAAAGCAATAATTACTCAAAAAAACTTATGTTAGTTATTTATAGCTTTTGTTAACTATTTATGGATAATGATGCTCAGAAGCTATTTAAGACATTCCAAAGGCATATTTCCTGAAATACGCATGAGGGATAAAAAATGATGAATAAAATTTAAAAATTATATGTCAAAAAGAATCAAGAATGTATTTGCTAAATGATGTACAAGACTCATAAATAAAGCACTCCATCTCATTACCTGAACATCTTTCTTGTCCCAGAAATATAAAGAAATGAATTTCTAACTTATTCCTGAAAATATAAAGAAAGATGCCACACAACACAACTGCTTGCTTTCGATAATTACCCTGAATAAACTAACTTCATTTCTAGGAATCACGCTAACACTTAAAAATTAATTTACTTAATTTGATGGTTTCAAGCCAGTATGTGCAGATGCTTCTGCTATACACAAAAGTATAAACAAGCAGAAAACAAAGACGAAATTTAGCGTGAACATTACCAGTATGTCAAGCATCTTACCCATGTTAAACTTCCAAAATAATCCAAAGTTCTACATACTTGAAAAATAAAAACATATCTTTTGCAGTCTTAATTCCTAAACTATAAAAGCAACAATTACAAAGTAGAAACTGTCCAACATTCTCTTTAGATATCTTCAACATTCGAAAAGAAATCTTGATACTGATGCAGCCAATTTCAAAAAATTCACAGCTGGCTTTTTCTCCAGGACCATATAAATTTTTTTCATGTTTCAACGATGGTGCAGCCATTTCAAATGAATAATACCGAATTTTTATCTTCTCCCTTTTACAATATTTACACCAGATATTTTCAAATACAACCTAATACTTATGATAGAAAATCTACAAGTATGTCAGATATTGAAATTAATTACGATCTCAGAAATTTATATGAATATTACTAGGCGAGTTGTAGTGAAGTGAAAAAAGATTAAAAGAATGGCACGGTGGACAGAAATAACTCACGCACGTTTTCGAAGCAAATTAAAGTATAACTCAGAATTGGAAATGGTAGGCCAACATCAGATGTGAATATTACAAAAAAAACTAGAAGCAATGTGACGAGAACAAATGCTATTAATACAAAATGAGTGAAATAAATGAATTTCTTATTACTACTACAGCATTACACAAGATATCGTACAACATTATTCATTTACTAGGTTTCTTGATCTCGAAAATTACCAGGACAAAATTTTTAAAATTAAGGAAAAAAATCATAAGTCAGAATTACCGTAATATTCAATATCTGAAAGATTTACTTTCTAATCTTGTAGAAATAAAATCTAGTACACTACAGATTCAGTTTTAGTGGTTATTATTAAACTGATGCTTTCAAACCACAATTAATTATTTCTCTAAGTAAACAATTCTAGATAGTTTTTGGGAGATGATTAGAAATTAGTTTCTAGCACCGCATGTGGTTACTCCTTTTAGTTGTTAAAACCCCTCCAAATAAAGATTTTAACAAAAAGTAAACTATAATTAAATGAAAACAAAAAGATTTCCCCGGTCACTAATTCACAGCACATATGCATGAAGTTCATTACCTATATTTTATGATTTTCATGAAATTCAAAAAATCCTGCCCAAAAATATACAAATTAAATACACAGCAATGATATCTAGAATCAAACTGAGACCAGCAGGCTAGATCAAGAATAATGTAATGTTTCTGAAAGAAGAAAGAGTATTTGACAGGTATGATAAATGCAAATGAACAAACTGGCCAGAATCTCGTGGGCAAAGGCATAAATGTACAAGCAGATATTTTACTGTGCTGAATTATTGAATGGACAAACATAAGTTGCAGGAAACATGCCTGACTTTCCATTTAGCGTGCCTTCCCACCAATTATCGTCTTCTCGGTTTGTGACTGAAATACGGTCGTTGCGGAAATCCAAAATTCTTTAAATTCCCATCAATGGCTTTTTGAAAGTGAATTCAATTTGTGCATAACAAACTTAATATAATATTAAAAAATTTTTTCACAATAAATACTACTTATGACCAAATACTTACCAGTAATAATATCACCTCGTTTAAAACCTAGCTCTCCCTCTTCTTGTAGTTTGAAATCAAACATAGCTTGCACCAAATGGGTACCTTGAGCAGCTAAGCTATTCATATTTTGAAGTAAAATTGTATGAGAACGAGATACAGATGCTGACCTGAATATATTGACAATTCTTTGTAATTATTCGTAACCAAAAGCAAAAGACAAAGATAACTACGTTTACACTTACAAAAATGGCATTTTTAAGTAAGGAAATAGCATTTACATAAACAAGTATAATTTTATGCCACAACAAAGCAGGCAAAAGTTTGGGTTTCAAAACAAAACTTGTTATCTTTTATGACAAAACTGAACCCTTAAGCTCACCGGTGATAAGCGATCAGCTCATTGATAGAATTGAATTTTACGACCCATAGGTAATATTTACCATTATTGTCGCGCAGCACTTTGAAATGCTGTACTGAATCTTGAAATCTTAAAGAAAGTTTGTCACAATGAAATAAATTGGTTAATACAAAAAAAAGGTAGTGACCTCTATGTTGAGTCATGTTGTAGTCCCATAGAAAGTTCAAAAAATGAAATATGTAATATAAAAAAATATGATCATGAACTTTGATGAAAACAAGAACAAGTCTACAGATTTTTTTGGTTTGCTTGCATATTTCATATCAAATATTTGCAAATTTGATATGAAATTCCATGGATATTTATCCTGATTGATAGCTATAGAAATTAATTCCAACAACTATTAATTTGGATGCTTTATCTCTGAAAGCTTAAAAATCTAAACTTGGTAATAGGACTACCTACCTCACCGAAATGCTGAAATCGCCAGGAGAGCTTTCAGATTGACGGACGAGAAATGCACCATCACAATTTCCAGATCTTAGTAACAACGATTCTGCATCTGCGCGACTAATTTTGCCAAGATACCTTGAAAGCAAATGTTCTGTACTAGTCAATATATCAGAATTTATAGAATATGAAAACGTTGGTTTAATAAACATAAAAGTAATTGCCCTATACCTAAACTTTATAACATGTCACGGAAAGCTATAAAAAAAAGCAAAGTCAAATACGTTTTAACACCATCATGACACATCATTTTGTAACAAAGAAGAAAAATAAAATCAAACGATCGCGAAAGAACAGACCAGTCATGCTCGTTCATCTTAATGTAATTACTGGGAATGAAACCTTCATGTCCATCCAATTCTGCTTTGTACCAGTGGGGATCTTCATCCTTATTTAAAACCTGTATGCATAGATTACAATCACTGCAAGTTTTGGCTACAAGCGTGTTTAATTATTTTTGTACCAGTACTTTCAAGCAATACATTTCAGTACGATGCAATTAAAATAATTTAAAAACTAAAAAAATTTAATCTTTACGTATAACAAGTTATAAACATTATTATGTGTATCGAACACTGTCAAAACTAACAGTTAATCACAATTTCATATTCTGATTCAGTAGATTCTTTAATTCAGTAATATTTCAAATCGTATCCATATACAATTATAACTTAAATTTAAAAAAAAGTCTATTTCTGCATTAAACATTTTTCTATAAATGCAACAACTTTCAAAAATCGAGGAGTAAAGTTCACGAAAAATATATATTTAGCTAACCTTCAAAATTTGATTTTTTCGAAAACTAAGCTCGTCTTCAGCTGTTGCGTTGAAATCGTGCTCAGCTAAAGCTTCCATCACACCTTAAATTGAAAATTTGTCCTTTTAATAATATGGCAAATGAAATGGTGATAAACGTTGTATATAATTTCTTACCTTCTAATTATTTATTAGTAAGTGTTATCAACTGAAAATGTAAAACTGCTTGGTAGAAAAAGTTCGACCGACAGCTCAGAATATGTACCAAACATTAATAACATTAGTTAGCGAAAAAAGAATGAAATATCAACAAGATGAGTTAAATTTGCATTAGGCGAAGATTTTACCAAACTTATCAAAGACTGGTAATCTTAGTTACAGGCTTTAAAAAGTTTGGCAACAATATAAAATATTTTTTCGCCTAAGCCAGTATGTTAATCATAATGATTTTAAGATCAGGAATAGCATTAGCATATCAACATGCATTAAGCTAGATTACGAAAAATGAACCAAAAAAGGAATTTACAATTTTATACAAAACAATATAAAATAAAGCTGAAAATTAAATAAGAATTAGAGCAAGTAAAAAGGACTAACTTAATACACAAAAAAATGACAGACAAAATTTCTTTCAGAAAATTTCTATTATTGGCTGTTATCAGTGATTACCTGCTCATTGCAACTTAAAATAAAACTTCTGAAAGATACAAGAAAATGTGAATTGAAGTTATTACTTGTAAATATGAACAATAAAAAGTTGTTGCAAACAGTCTCTGCTATCAATGATTTGCAAACTTCTCCAGTAACTTCAGTTATGAATTAATTTGACAGAAAATAAAATTATCAAAACTAACTAAACTCACAGTGCTCCTTATAGACTTGAAAAATTATATCCTTAACGCAGCTACAACGTATGAAAACGTTATTTCTTTAATAATAGAGAGACTTCCGTAATCGCTAAAAACACAATAGGAACAGGTCTGAAATATTTTATAAACTTTTAATCTAGAAAACATCCCTATCTTTTCTGTTACTCGTTGGCAAAGCAAAAATATGATTTATATATGTAAAATAATAATAAGTTTCTGAATTTATATTTGCTTTTTGCTTGAGTTCTTCAAAATACAAACGATTCTTATGAAGTGGAAATTTGCTGTGGTAGAATTTTTTACGAGAAAGAAATTTTCTACTGTTTACATGTGCAAAACATTACTCTAAATTTCGTATTGTTTCTATGATTGAAAATAGCTAATGCTAGCTATTCTAAATCAAATATGCATATGAAGGATAACTTTTCAAAATTGTCTTAAAGAGATAAAATATACATTTTTTCTTGCATCTCAGTGTACTACCTCAAATTGTGCTAAAGTGGAAATTAAACGAGAAATAAAAGTGAAGTTATACATTTTACTACACAGTAAATATCAGACAATTTCAAATACAATTTTTTATGAACTTGGCATAGTAGGTATTAGTTGTATCACCAAAATATGTTTATTTATTAATAACTAGTAAAAAAATTAAAGATTTCGTCTTTAAATTTAATAATTAATGTTTTGTTCCAACATCCAGAAAGCTTTCATTATTATTCAAGACTGCTTTACGTTATTATCACTGAAACATTGATTAAATTCTAAATAAAATTTAAACATATTCAGATTCAAGGTCAGTAGTTGATGACTTGAATTTGTATGATTAAAATTGATTGGTTGATTAGAATAAATAGAATTTTCTATCCTCAGTACATTAAACATAAATACAGTATAAAGATGGGTATCACGATTTTCAAAACAAATAAGATTTGTTGAAATTTCTATGTTTTTAATGAATGCAATCGTGGCTTTCATCTGGCATAATAGCTTCCAGATTCCATGTACCGAAATGAAGAATCTTCTGTGGCACTTTGCCATTTGTGATATAGTGATTTGGCAATTCAAACTTCCATCGTCTTTGACATGGCTTGAAACATATATAGTTTTACGTTACCTATCAATTGATATTCTTGAACTTGAACAAGTATAATTAACTTATTCACTATGAATACAATACAGTATAAGATTAAAGAATGGTAAAATTTATAAGAATTAAGTACATTTATTAATATTAAATTAATAAATTAAATAAATTTATTTCATTAATATTTTGTTTTGTTTGACTGAAATTTGCAAACAGGTAAATCATTAAAAAAACTTAAAAAAACTACTTTGTTCAAGGAAGTTTTAATATTTCTTTGATCTGTAAGCACTTTATGAGCTTTAAAAAGTGTATATCTTTCGCAAATAATATTGATAATGTAGCGTAGAAATACAGTGGTCAGTCATAAAAGATGTACAACACTTACAGTAGCATCATCGTTACAATCGTGGTAAATTTTCAAATGTGGATCAATTGTAGTTATTTCATTGGTACCACCTGATAAGTTAAAGTAGCCATTTTGATCAGTGTAACCTGCGTCTAAGTCATCATCTGGATCTGATCCTTAAATAACTTTTATATTCACCAAAATGCAATTCATATAACCAATAATTATTATTACTCAGATACATACTAGACGAAGAATTGTTGTTTCTAAATTTATATAAAATCATTATTAATGTTAGTAACTTACCAAAATCGTCATCAACCAATTTAACTCGTACACCTGAAGCTGATTGGTTGCCACACAGCAATCGCCCAACTACCTGCAATTATAAAATATAACTTCTAATATTTTTTCACATAAATGCTCCTTGATATACCACATCTGTGAATTAAGAATGGAAAATAAGAATAGTATTACGGTATAGCTTTGGACGCCGGTATGTTGTTGTGGAATAACCGCACAATAAGACACGCAAATGAGTAGTGCAATGATTGTAGTGATTGTATTAAAGTATTTATCCATTTAGTTCACTTGAGAAAAAATCTGAAATTATTGTCAAAATGCTTTTAATAAATTCCACCGAGCATAAATAATTTGTTTTACAATTGTTGAGCATTTCATTCGTTCTCAACTCTGACACTGATAAGTGATCATTTCAAAAATAATGTATGTGTAAAAATTGTGTAAGCGAAGGCTTAATTTACATCTACTTTCGAACACATTAATTTTTTTCTTCCTGTGACACAAGGAAATCTCTGAATTTAAAAAGTTTGCTAAAGTTAGTTTCGAGTTCTTATATATCTCTAATATTGTAATTGTGCATCTCTGAAAAAGAATATGATTACCTAATTTTCACTCACTATTACATTCTTAGAATAAAACAAAGAGCTACTGGTATTTCAAACAGTACTAATTCATTTAAAAGTAATGATTATATCATTCAGTACTCTGATAAGATCTCGCTATTATTTTTATTCATTATTTGTTATTTATTATGACTATTATTATTATTACTATTATTTGAAATCTTTTTAAAAAATGAGCACATATTTTAAACATATACTCATAATAAAATACCAAAAGTATGGTTTCTCAAGCTGAGATTACTCGATATACTTATAGGATATCATTAAACTTCGGAGTTACATCAACAATAGTTTTATTCACATATGCAAAAAAATCAACAGAAAAATATAGTGAATAATTCTGTTCATTATCATACAAAGTAATATTTTTCAGTGTACATTATTTAGGTTACATTCAGTAATGCTGCTGTATTAATCGCACCTAAAAAATATAGAAGAAAAAGCAAAAAAAAGTTAATTGGTAGCATCTTAAATAGCATCAAAATAAGTGAAGAAAATATTTAATGACTCTGAATGCATTTTCAGATACAATTAAATAGAAAGACAAATTTGTTTATTTAATATTTTTTCATTTCTGATAAAAAAATTCTCACACTACGAGTATCATATTGAACTTTATCACTTTTGACTTTGATCTAATTATATTTTTTAAAAAATTAAAATAGTTGATTTCATAGCAGTATCATTTACAAAACATAAATTGCAAATGCTACGCTTTTATCATTTAAAAAATATTTTCTTATAAATTATTAGATTACAATATCCACTTCATTCTTGTTCTAATCTTTAGCTTGATCTAAAAAGTATGTTTGCATCGTAGTACTTATGTTTATTCAAATCTGCTAATAATAAATCACCATTGTTTGAATACATATTTTCATCAGTCCTTCATAACATTTGAAATGTATTAATTAATTTCTAACATATATCTAATTCGGGTCATATTTGGTGTTTTATTGAATTAGCTAGTTTTTGTAAACCAAATCAGTTAATGAACTGAGTATTTTTTTAACAATAAAATTTCTCAGTTGTTGCAAATCATTTATCAAATTACAAAATTTGAACTAATTAATGAATACATTGCACAAAAGATCATTTATGTATGCATTCTTGATTTTCATATTCTAATTCAACTTCTAAATTTATTTCACCAAGTCTCATTGTTTCCCCAGCCTCTGCACCTTTTGATACATATCGTTCTGGAATTCGAATGACCCATTCTCTTTGACATGGCTACAAATAAAGTTTTAATTTCTCCATATTGCTATACTAATTTAAAAATGGAAATTAGTAAGTAAACATTTCGACAAATGTATGAATTCCATAACATTGCAGACTGTAATTGTTTTTTCATTTAGTCAAAAAGTAACTAAATAATTATCTTTTGATTTATTTAGTAAGAGATATATGCAGCACATACTCTTCCATAATCATTGCAATCATGATAAATACGGATTTCTGGATCAATAGTCGAGAATTCGTATGAATTACCATGCAAATCAAATCTGCCACCACTGTCTGTATAAGAGATGGCCATTAAATCATCTGGATTAGGACCTGAAAAGTGTGCTAATTATAAAATAATGTTGATCACTTTTTTCCAGTATTTTTGTTAATCAAATGCAAAAATGCATATAGAAAATCTAATTAGTATTCCAAAATCAAACATATTTATTACATCTTAAAATTAAATACTGCAAGTAACTGGCTAATTAATTATTTTATAAAAATAAAAAAAAAATTAATTACCATTATCTTTATCGACTAGCTTTACAAGTACTCCAGAAGCTGGCTGAGAACCACATAAAAGTCGTCCTCTGACCCTTACACTTTGCTCTAGGAATGTATTAGCCGTATGTATTATTGCAATGATAAGATATGCAAATACTGAAGACAGGGGTCTCATTTTGCTCAAAAGTCTGCAGAATTCTGTTATAAGTTTCAAAAGAAATAAGTAAATTAAAAATATGAAGGACTATCTTAACTTGAGAAATCCGCCAATAAATGCACCTTAATTATCATTTAATTTGGTAGAATATTGGTTTTAGGGCTTCTTCTTGCCAGTATTTTAAGCAACTGTTTTATACATTTGTCACAAAAAATACAAGTTAAACTTTCAACTAGTTGTAATTCTTGAAAATGCTTGTTCTGACAGGAAAATATCAGAACAAACATCAAGGATGCATTGGTGGATTAGATCGTTTACTGATTGTCAAAAGATATAAAAACCTTAATTGTGATCTATGTTTTATTAATTTGTAGTTTTAATTTTGGAATTAACTTGAAATGATATAAATAAGATTTTTTTAAATGTTCTTACTTTAAGCAAATCAGTAAAAGTAAATCAACTTCAGAAACACAATTTTGATTTGGATTTATTGTGGTTATAAAAAAAGGATTGAACTCAAAAATCATATAAAAGAAAAAGCAAATAATCCGGAGAAGAGAATACTTTGAGATATATGCTTGACAAAATATTTTTAAAGTATACATACAAAAATTAAATAATCATTATAATAATTGGTAGTAAAATAATAAGCAACAAGCGTTGTATGAATAGATGCATACGTCACAAATAGAAGTTAGTGTGATGGATAGATGGATAAATGAACAGAATGAAGAAAATCCGATGCAAAAGAGTGCTAAGTAGAGTTTCTATGCCAGTTGGTTATTGATAACTGACTGATAACGATTTCATACTGATCATTTTACTTTCAGCATACTATCTTTTCTGACAGCTGTCATTGCAACTAAGTTTGTTTCCACGTTTTCTACTTCATACTTCTGATATCATCCTTGAAAAAGCAATCATTTACTATTCTGCTTTCTCATTTAACAAGAAGTTTCTGGTATACAAAAATTTGAACAACGTTTATCATCATAGATAAGTTAAGCTATAATCATTCATGCAGACTTTGGACTCTCCTTGCAAGCTATTTTGATTGAACTTTTTCAATTATTTTTGCGATTTAGCAAGCTCCGTTTTTATATATTGAATAAATTAGTCATCTGATTTATTCAAAAAGTTATCTATGCTCTAACTTTATTAAGTATTCATAAGATTACCAAAATATAAAGTTTATTTATCTATGAATATCTTTCATTTCAAAATTTTCAGTGATATGGAAAGATTATTTAATTTTTTATTTTAATTTTCTTTATCATTTGCATAAAGCACTGCATTTGTAAGTGACCTGCAAATACGTCTTAATATGAAGATATTTAATGATCAAATGAAACAAAATAAATACTGATATTCATAAAGCAATCAAATAAAGTGATTTTAAGAAAATATTACATTGGAATTAGCACTTAATAAAAATAATAACAGCAGTAATTAAATTAGTTCAGTATTTCAAATTTTATGATCACATAAAACATCTAATTAGTTACCACTACAAGATTTCATATTATCAACTGTTATTGGAATATTTTACAAGCATTCTCGTTTCTCGCCGTAGAAAACGACCTCTGCATTGAGGATGCCCACATCCATGATTTTCTGAGCATCTCCTTCATTGCTGATATACTTGACTGGGATTCCTAATCGCCATTCTCGATCGCATGGCTTGAAAAAAAACAAATTGATAGATTTAGCCAGGAAATAATCAATATTTATCCTTTTCTCACTACAAAGTATTGTAATTTAATCAATGTCAATCTTAATAAAATTATGACAAAGAATGCTTTAGCACAAAATATGCACAAAATTGATAGTTGTTAAAATATTTGCATAAAATATTATTGTCACAATTTTTATAAAAAAATTTTCTACTAAAAGTTAAGCTTTATAAAATTTAAAAATTTACTATTCCGCCATCATTGCATTTGTGCCTAATAACAAGGATAGGATCAATTGCAGTCCATTCACTCTCATTACCGTGGACAAAAAAATGCCCCATTTGGTCAGTTACATTCTTTCCCATGATGTCATCAGGATCCAGTCCTGTATCATGAATAACCGAAAGTGACTATAAGTACTAACAAATCTTTATGCTATTTTGAATCTCCCTTGCATTAATAGTGAACATTTTAACAAACAATGCATATCAAAAAATAAAAAGTAAAAATAAATGAAAAATTATGCCGAAATTTAACAATCACAGCTAAAAAAAATAAAAAATATGGAACAATTTATGCTTTAAACATTTATTCCAAGTAAGTTTTTGCTATAGTTATTTAATTTATCTGGTCACATTAGTGGCTACACTAATGTGACCAAATAAATTAATTACTTAAATGCTAAAAAATGAAGGGAGGAATAAAAAAATTGAGAGAAAATGGAAGATAAAATGATAATAAAACAAACCATCTTTATCAATGAGAATTACTTGATGATTAGGTAATGGTCGTCCTTCACATAATAATACTCCCTGAACCGCAACACTTTGTACACGAGATAATTCGAAGAAAATACTATTGCCAAAGTTGGGCAATATAAAGCAGACAAGAAATACTATATGCTTCTTCATATTTCATCCTCTAATTTATAAATAAAACTAATGGATTGAAGGATTTAGTAGAACGAAAGATAAAAAGTTAAGAGAAGCTTAGAAAGTGATCTTTGGATCAATGAGCACTAGAAAGCTAAATAATAAACAAATTCAATCTAAAGAATAATAATTTTTTATGCAGATGAGAGTGAAAATGCTTACTGAAGTCATTGTTGGGACAATTGGGAATGAATAATAGATAGATAATGCATAAATGGATACAATATAGCCATAGAAGAAAGATAGAAAAATAAATTACAAATTTATAAAATTAACATAGATACAGAAAAGATTATTTCTAGTATTTATAATTTAGCTAATAATAATAATTCATGTGCATTTATTTCTTCCTCAATTACTTTCACTGTGATTTTCTTTTTTTTTTTTTTTTT
>UYYF01004574.1:14917-54864 GCA_900618365.1 Thelazia callipaeda
TAGTATTTCAGTACAGTGTATCATTACTACAGTGAATGACAATTCAAAATTATTAATGCGACAGTTTTTTGCTTTTGACCAAATTATTGATAAATTAGCTAGCAGATGAATTTATATTTATCAAAAACAAATTTGGTAATAATAATAATTTAGCCTGAAAATAATGATAACAATAACAAAAATAGTAATTATTATTATCATTATTATAAGGTAATTACATTTGAATATTTTGATAATTACTATTCATGTACATATATAATAATATATTGAGCAAGATTAGTGTGAATGTATATGTATCTGTATATGTATATGTATATGTGTACATGTATATGTGTGTCTATGTGTGTGTATCAAGTACGTGTGCATGTATGAGTTTTGATTTGATTGTATTAAAATTTTTTTAATTAAATTGTTATCACATTACGTTTTGATATCAAACTTGGTATGTATGTATGTTATACCTCCTTGTACTACCACTTATTCTCTTTGGTTTATTTGCTGATGTTAAAATAGACCTTATTTTTATTAGTAATACCGTCGACCGATGGTTAATTTTTTTAAAAATGAGAAAGGAGCAATAATAGTACTTCCTTCGCCTACTTGAGCAAAGTTACCAGTTTTTTTCTTGTGCAGATGTTTGTTTCTTCTTTCATATCAAAAACAACCATTTGTTTTATTCTTGAACAAAAAATCAATAATTGATAAGTTATAATATGAAAGATCACTCATGATTATGAGGTAAATTTTTTTTTAAATATATTTTTGAGTGCACACTTTTTTCTGTCATTTTATTAAATACTGCCGTTGTTCTCAACATTCACTGTTATGTATAGAGCGTTTTTTTTTTCTTCAACAATTTTATGTTTTATTGATTCTATTGCGGCGATTTAAAATCATCTCATCAATCAGTAGTAAATGTTTGAAAGAAGAAAACCAAAAAAGACAATTAGAAATTCAAAAAATTTTTCTCGAAATTTATGATTTTAGCGCTTTAAACTGAATTAAAATAAATTAATGGATGAATGAGTGAATGAATGAATGAATGAATGAATGAATGAATGAATGAGTGAATAGTCACATTCTGTGTATAGTTTGTTGGAAAACAGTTTAATACTGAAAGGCTGTCAAAGCTCTGAAATGTTACTTCTTGTCTTATTATATATATTCTTTTTCTCAAACTTCAAATCTTCAACGATATTATTCAGATGTGTGTGTATTTCGTGTGGTTTATAATTCATTGCATCTTCAAAATTGTTTTCTGTTCAATGCTTCATGAAAGCCAACATCATCAGCCGATACATCATGTCTACTTAAATTTTTCAAATCCTATGTGAGTCATTTAAAAATTTCTTTTTTTATTTTATTTTTTTGAAAAAAATTATTCCTTTATGACGCATACTTTTGCTTTCAAAATTCAAACATAACTTTTTTAAATAGCATTTTAATTTCAAAGAAGTTTTATTTTCTTGCTCATAAATCAAAACTAACAAAATTCTGTTCATTACGATTACTTCAGTAAGCTTAATGTATATATAAGTCTATGTAAGTGAAAATAAATAAGTTAAAAAGTTAATTTACATGAAATTATTGAGCATAACAATTGATTGCTATGATTTAGCATAGAAGTGTATCAAAATTAAAAAACTGTTAAGTTGAATATCAAAAAGTGCTAATTTTAAAAAAATATATGACAGTAGAAATAATATTTCCGTTATCATAAATTTAAAATGACCTTTTAAGTTGATAACAGTTTCAACATATACTCACTCATTTTTGCCTTTAGCTTGAAAAAAAACAAATTTGATAACGTTTTTTGAAAATTATTTTGTTACTTATAATTTTCAAAATATCATTACAAACTCAATTCAAAATAACAGAATAAATTTGTGTTCTAACAAGCATCAAACAGATATTCTGATGGCTTCTAAACAATATCTTTCTGTTATGAGTGAACATACATTTTTTGATCTTTATTAACAAGCCAGTTCTTTACAATTCTACAGTAATTAACAATATTCTAATCTTCTGACTAATTCTAGTCAGTCATAATTAGTTCCGCTTTTAATTTCTGAAATGTAACTATTGTAGAAATATTGCATCTTTCATTCGACGACTAAAAGCATAACAGTGCTGTAACCTTGCTTTGTGGTATTACTTTCTATTATTTTCAAGTTCACGCATACAAATATAAAAAAGTATTGCAAAAATTTGCAGTCATAATTCTATCTTTGCTTTTTTGTAATTATCAAAAACATTTCCTCACTTATAAATATTATTTGATTAAAACTTTTCACATCATAAATGTTAGATTCATTTGATACATATAATAACACAATTTTGTTCATTACAATAATACTTTCACCTAAGTGACTTTTTTAACTTTTCAACGTTGTAATTTGTTTGTTTTTTTCACGCTACCTTAGCTGTTTTAAGTGCAAACTATCTCAGACAAGCATTTCAGATTACTTTCTTCAAAATGTCCATAGCTCATTTGTGATCACTTTCAATTTTCACTATCGACAAAGAAATAATGATTGATTAATGCAAAAATTACCGGATACTGTTACATCTTGTACACATTTTTGTCTCATTGCTCATTTATTTGTGTTCAGTTCTTCTTTTTTTTCCAGTTCTTAGAATTTTTAACATAATGTGTCCATCTTGTTTCAATCATTTTCAATATTAATCCTTATATTTCATTTTCAAAAATTTTCAACAATTAAGTTTTCGTCAGTATTATTACATGATTATAGATTTACCGAAATGGACAATGATAACAACACAGCAACTTCTTCATTGCACATACTAACGCTAAATGTCCACTTGATGGATACGATTGTTATTCATTGCCCAGTATACGAACTGAATCCTAAATTAAAAGATTTGATACAGAATTCCATTCTTTATTTGGTATGACACTAATTTGTGCTTTTTATTAATAAAAGCAGCAAAATTAAAATCAAGAATAGTAAAGTGTTTAGATAGATGTTATAATTTTAATCCATGAAACTGCTACGATAGCAGATTCTGATGTCTTTCAGGTATCTGAAACAAGTTTTGATAAATGTCAACTTGACACTTCTTCTAAGATGCTAGGATATTGTAAACCATCAAGGCAGAATAAAACGATTCGTTTTACGCTAAAACGACATGAATCTAAATTGGGCAGATTTTCGCCAGGAAGAAATTACTTTATTATAAGTAATGATTTGTTTCTGATAATCTTTCCTTACAGTACATACAAAAAGTAATGTTTAACAAAGTGATGAATCAAACAGTCTTTAATTATATATTTTCTGTTTAAAAATAGAGCTAATAATATTCTTTATAACAAGTCAAGTCTCAATTTTTGAATTATTTCTCATCATTATTATAGTAAATAATACAGATTTGTGACATAAAGTCTGCCTAGTTGACAAAAGAGTAAGTTATAATCAAAATATACCTTTTACAGCAGCATCAAAAAATGATTTAGACGGGATGCATCAAAGAAAGTTTGGTTTCTGTACTAACAACAACATGAAAGTTATAATTCACGTTTTAAAGGTAATGTTATTACATTTTATTGTAGTTAAAGTATAATTTATATGTTTTTAGAGGACATAAATAAATGACTGGCTGAGTGTGAAAAAAACCGAGAATCGAGTAGCAAAATTTTCTCAAACAAGTTTTCATTAGTACATTATTCGTTTACAAATTAACAAACTTGTTAAGGGTAAAATAATATTTGTAATATATATTATCTTGTTTTTCTTTGCTAAATTTGAACTTATATCTACCAATGATAAAAGTTTTTATTAAGTAATTTTGAGCACAAAAACAAAGCGTTTATGCTGTATGATGTAATCAAAGTATCAAATTACTTCTTTGTCTTTTATTTTCATACTTTGGAGTATTTATAATCTTATAAGTGTTCCTTTCCGAGTACAATATTCATACGTAAGCATTTTTTATAAAATAATCATTCCAAATCACGTTTAAATATTGTATTCATTCTAGGTTACGTATTATGTTGTATTAAATAAATTGTTGATTGATATCAGTTTATCAGTATAACTCGAATTAAAAAAGTATCGAACGAACTTTATTATTTTTGATCAATCTTTGAAATTAATACTAATTATTTTAATTTTATTTAAACTGTTATAATGCTTGCTATAGTAAAGTTTTCAAAATTAGCCTAATAGTTAAACATACTTAAATGGATTTAGTTCCAAACAAATTACTTAAATAATGCAATTTTATTCTTCTTATAAGTAATTTTTGTTAATAAATTTTGCATCTTTAATGTGATTTTAAAAGAAAGTGATCTGCAATTATTCTATTTTAAACAAGATAAATTGTAAAAAAAAAATTTTTAGGAACCATACAGGATGATGGAGCCAATTGAAATTTCAGCAGATAATTCTGATGAAGCAAACAAATTCATTGCATCGAGTAAGTAGTATTTTTGATTAAACTGTATTAAAATAGATAAATAAATCAATCAATCAATTTTACATTAACATACCAATTTCAAATATATTTTCAAAAAAACTGCCAAAATATTTTTTTTTTTAATTTCATATTTCATAGTGCAAACAAGCGAAACATTGACAAATTAGATGTGAAAAAGTAATAATTTTTTTTTTGAAATTAACCATCAGTTGTATTAATTTTGTTTAATTCAATAACGAGTTTAAAAGAAATTAGTATGGAGTGAAAAACCATTTTGATGCAATGTTTCGATGCTACTTTTCTTCACAAAAAAATAACAAGCATTAAATTAATAGCAATCATGGATGTATATGATATTATCAGAAGTAAAAAAAACAACAACAGGTGAATAATTTTATAGAACAAAAGCATGATGAGGTACTATTTATGACTGAAGAATTTAATGAATTAACTTGGAAAAAAAAGCTCTATGATCCGAGAATACCACATTTCGAACAACAAAATTTCAGCTATTCATATCCAACTATTGGTGAGTTGCATTTTATAATTATAATATCATGCTGAGTGTAGTTGAGCCAAAAAATTATTGCAAGTTATCATGTTTGAAATAAAGTTTTCTTCTGCCTTCTTTTATTAAATTTATAATTTCTAAAGCAAACAGTTGCGGTATATATATTAGAGGTAAATTGAATAAGTACTAATTTATTTTTTATTACAGCACCATTTGGAAATCGAGTTTTTCAAAAGTTTCCAAAAACTCATCGAATAATAACCAATGACCAGGTCATCCCATTTTTGAGAAATCATCATGAAATGCGACGTCAAAGAAAAAGCCTTGCGAAGCACACTTCTCTTAATGGTGATAAAAATAGCCGAAATGAAAAAACGAGAGTTCGAATGATTGTACCTAAATTTAGGAATGAATATCTGTCTAGTACTAAAAAATTTTTCTGGCCTTCTGAAATGTCAGAAATTAATAGTGCAGAATTGGAGAGAATTAATGAAACCCTTGATACTGTAATAAAAAATGATATTACAAATAAGGTGAAGTAGTCAGTTTGAATTATTTATTTTAATTTCTATAAATAATTCACAGTAATATATTGAAATTATGTTTCTGGTGCTGTTAAAACAGAAATTATATTTCTAGTAGTGTTTGTTTTTTACAGTAAATTTGAACTTTAAACCTCGAATTCGTGTCATATTTAAACATATTAATTTACTATTTTATTTATTTTCATTTACTCATTAATTCATGTTCAATATAAAAAGTTTAACTAAAAAAATGCAAAATTGAAAAATCCAAACGCAAAGTCGTTATTTTAAGATTGAATCAATTCAATTACATCAATATCATCGATACGGGTCAAGCAGAAAACAAAGCAATAGAAGAAAATATCAGCCTTCATTAGATAATTTGATGTTTTATGATCGTCCTACGGATGGTATGTTAAGCTTTCAAAAAGTCCAAAACATTAAAAGCATTGATATTTTGCTTATTCTATGCTTAGTTCCCTTTGAAATAAATTGTCAGCTACAAACTTAGTGTATATTAAATTTTAATGCCTGAAAATATTTAGTGCTTTTCGAAAAGTAATGAAGTTATTGAAAAAGAAAAATAAATTTTCAATTTTAATAAAGCAAATAAATATGCGCAAATTTTTTATTATATATCTTTTAAGAATTTATTAAACATCTTTTTGTTTAAAGGGCTTTAATTTTGAATTTTGAACAGATTTCTCTTTTTGTGCATGCTTAATTTTGAAGTAAATTTAGAAATGCACTAAATTCAAAAAAAAAAATAATAAAAGATTTTTTTAACTTTTAATTATAAATAAATTTGTTTAATTTTTTTCCTTTACAAAATAAATGCAAATATTAGCAATAATATACTCTAAAATATTTCAGAGATAATACCATTATCGAATGGAGTTGAAAGATATGAGACTTTAAAATTGCTAGTAGTAATAATTTTGTGCTGTTTTCAAGTCATACCACATTTATAGATATGATAGTTATAACGTTGTAAATTCCATACTTCGAGCGTATTTTACTAAATTTTTAAATTCATCTAACAACTTGTAAATATTAATTTTTTTACAAAATCTACAAAATATATATATGTAAGCTCAAAAATTCATTTATCGAATAATTTTGCTAGCTTTTATAAATACTGTCATAGCATCGATACAAAATGCTTATACTTGTGGTTTGACAAATGTCTTAAAAATAGCATCAACTAATTTATAAAAGTCTTAAAGTTAAAGTTAAAAATGTAATCAGTGCTACTTTTTCCAACTTGTTGAGGATATATGTAGCAGAAAATTTGCAGAATTTTCAAGTACTTATTGAATTGTTTACGTTTGCTAGTATTCCATCGTTAAATCATAACCTGTAGAATGTTTTCTATTGCATAAACTTCTGTTTAAAATATGACCGATGACAGTTTAGCATTTTATTTAGCTGAACAAATACTGAAAAGTTAATCTAGCAAAAAAAAAACGTCTCTTTTTTTTATATTTCTTAAATTATATTGAATATCCTGCATTATTGTTCCTGCATTATATGATTTCAGTTACGATTATGACATATTTTTGCAGTATTATGACTTTTTTTTTCAGAGAATGTAACATAATTTAGTCTAATGAAATAAATTTGTTGTAAAAAAGAATGTATACAAAGTATTTTAACATAGAAAAAATATTGTTCAATGTGAACAGTATTTTTGGTCATAACATTTTTGTGTGACTTACAATTCTTTACATCAGTAAGCATAATATATGCTAGTTTTGAGTATATATGAAAGCAAGAAGAAAATTAGCATTTCAGTTATTTGATCAGTATTTATTGATATTAGTATAATACATCATATTTGAAGATTGCCAGCAAACTATGAAGTATTGATTTATTATTAATAAACAATCGGAATAAATGCACTGAAGATCGAGATAAGTACAGTACGATCCTTTATGCTGAGTAAATAAATAAATATTGAAAATTTTGTATGCTACCTTCATTTTAAGCTTTATTTATATTCTTGAAACTTTTGATTCATACATTTTATGACCAATATTGTCTAATAATAATCTATAAAATATGAATATTTTAACAAAAATGATTTTTAAAAGAATTAAGAAACAAGATTAAGCAATGTAAAACATTTCATTACTACTATTTTGCATTTTCTATGCACAATTATTAGTATTAAATATTTCAAGTTAATATTAAATCCATTACAATAATATTTTTATCTGCAATATATTTTTTAATATTCATTCTAATATACTATACTTTAGCTAGCATAAATCGTAGCAGTAAAAAAATTTACAAAACTATATTCAATTAACAGTACTTCTCATAACTGCACTATTTAATATCACTCAGATATTTTTTAACTTGTTGTAATAATATTATGGATAACTGTTATCAATGAGAATTTTGTTTACATTTAATGTCAGATACTTGACGCTTAGCACTTAAAACGCGAAGATCACTTCTCAGTTTGTAATTAAACAATTGGATTCAGTACTTTTCTCAACCGTTCATTTATTCATATGAAAGTATAAATTTTCATTCACTTAAATTTTATTCATTTCCATTTGTAGCATTAACTTAGTTCCTCTTTTGAATGATTTTTGCAAACTATTTCTACTTTTAATTACATTAATTATAGAATGCTTTCTCACTTCTCTATACTCATAATGATTGTAATGAATTTATTGGTGCAAGTTACTATGAATCCAATGAAGGAACAAGCAACATCATTATCTGTTGCTTCTAATCATTATCAAATCAAGAAACGACAAACATCACCATATATTTGCGGCATTGTACCATATAGATTCTTTTCCGATGTCCGTATGTGACTTTTGTTACTATCTCCAATGAAACATATCAAACTGTATACTACTGCTAGCTCTTTAACTGCTCTATTGTATTAGGACTGAATTAAAAATACTTACTGCAAACGAAAAAAAGCTTTTTTTTCTTCTCAATAAATGATTACCGAATTTTTTAAAACTGTCAAACGTTTTCAGCTTGTTACTTTTATCCTATTTGTGTTAATGGTGGTTTGAAGCTCAACATCCCATGCACTACAGATTCAGTCTGTCAACACTATAACTCTTCTTATACATGCCAACAAAGTACAATAATTCCATAACTCAAGTTTTTAGGCGTCATATTTTGAGAATGAATGCGTTAATGTCTTGAAAGGGAGATAAGTTAGCAAGCTATCTTTTATACATGCTGTATTGTAAATAACACCAAGCTAATAATGTTTTTCATTTCATTTTTAGACATTATTATTTAGTAAACACTATATACATCAACTAACGCAAACTTATCATAGTTAACAAATAAATATCTTAACTATACCTTTATTATAAATTAGAAAATATCTTGCTTAAGATTTGTCCTTAATCCCATATTATCGAGTGGGACTAATAGAATAGACAAAATGACTGGTTTCAAGTTAGCGAGCTGACAAGTAACTGACAAACATTACTACATTAATTTTTCAGGCAACTGTTGTACACAGCCTACTGTATACACATCATCGTCATTAATGGTAGCATACGACAGAAGTGTGCAAGTTGTCGGCCACAAATTACTTTTATTGTTATCCTTTTACTGGATCCTTCGTTAGATTTATTGTTGTTTTTGCAGCTAACACTAAGGAAACTAACCTTAACAAATGCTAAACTTACGAACTACTTCCACAACACTAAAAATTGTCAATACGAAACAATTTCATTAGTGACAAAACCTACAGTTCAAAAAAACAAATCACAACTGCAGACGATATATCGTGGACATGTTTATATTCATAAATTTTTCCTCTTTCATGTGATTTTGTGAACTAAAAGACCAAAGAAAACATCTTAGAATCTATTAGATTTTCCTCACTCTAGTTTCCTATCAAAAAAACCACATTAACAAAACCCAGTAAAACGAACGCTTCACCACAAAGATACTGCATACCTTCAATAAAATGTAAGTACTACTCATTGTACGATGTGATAAAAAGGCTTCAATTATATCAAACTCATGCGTTAGTCCTTAAAAACAGAACAATAGATCTCCAAAATATGCTTAAGAAACATTAGGTGCACTAAAAAACCAGCAAATCTTCTGTATTTCACTCTTCCACAGTCTTAGCAGTACTTAAAAATCTAACAAAGAATGATTGTTACTTTAAAGGAAACAGAGTTAAGTAGTAATTGTATTTAGCAATGCCTTATCTGAGGTGCAAAACGATTTCAAATAATTTAATGTATCGCACTCATATGATACAGATGTACACCACTGGAGTTATTAAGCTACAATAATTTTAAGTACAAAGCAAAAACCACTGATTATCATGTTTTGGATTTAAAATCAATGATGAAAAACCTTTTGATGAAATTCGTCAGAAATCAAAATCACCACACTTCCAATTCAAATAAATAGCCTGCACGAAAACAGACAGAATCAATAGACACACCCGTAATAACGCAAAGTAATCCCAATACCACTATTTACAAGGGTACTTAAAAATGATTTCTGCTTTCCATGATCAAAATCGGGCTACCCATAATTACAAGACAAAAGGTTGTATTGGTAATGCATAATGCTATGCAGTACTATAATGTCACCTCTCCCTCCTACTGTTATTTATAAAAACAAAAAGATACTTTAAAATAATACAGAACTCCTTATTTTGAAACACTATATTTTTATAAAAAATATAAGCATACTCTAATACCATTCAAATTCCGTCTGTTAAATTCGTCAGTGGTATTGCCACTTAATTTTCAATAAAATGACATTGGAAATTGTGCATTATCAACAATCAACTGCAGAAAAATAGAAATGGAAGTCTTGTCAAATAATGTATATTAAATGTAATGATCAGCACAATTAAACGTTAAAATAATCATGCATTTTGCATGGAATACCAACAGCTTCCTGTAAATAAATACATCAATTATTAGTTGCAGTAACTACTTTTTTCACGTTGGAATCATGCTTTTTAGCCAACGGTTGACCAATTTCTTTACCACGAAGCTTTACACCTAGCGCTCGCTCCATCTTCGTCAGAACCTGTGAAAAAAATAATAATTTTATTTTGAAAAGAAAGTGGCAAACAATGACAGCACTAGTATGACAGAGAAATTTTAAGATTATATTAATAGATGGGAACAAATTACCTGTTGATTAGGGACAGCTTTACCATTCTCATATTCTGCTACAACTTGTGGCTTCTCGTTAATATGCTGAAAAAAATGTGAGGGGAAGAAAATAAAGGTTACATAACAAACCTTGATATTGGAGCAGTTGAGATAAGAACGCATATAAGTTCAAACTTCACTTACGGTGGCAAGATCTTTTTGGGTCCAATCCTTCGCTTGTCTAGCTTTTTGTATGACTTTACCAAGCGTCAAAGGAACACGCTGATGATGTAACTCCTCGGTCTCTTCATATAATCTTCAATAAATATAAATTGATTAAAATAATAGATTCCTATTAAAAAAAGAACACATGCTGACACATTCTTAAAGAGCAAGAAATTTAATCTCGAAAAAACCATGTTCTTAACAAAAAGCAACAAGTTACATTAATCATAGCGTTAACTGGACAGCATCACCATAATATTAAGGCATTTTAAAATACAAAAACAATGAAGTAACATTTTATTAGTGTAAACAATGAAAAAACCTCGCAGTATTTTTATTTGCTTGGTGTTGTTTATTGCCACCTGCGAGAAATTTCTTTGATGTTTCAATAGCTATTCCTTTTCGTTGTGCTGCATTTAGTTCCTAAAAGTTATTCTTCACTTGATGATATGCGTGAGCCATAGAGTACAAAAATAGTTGCCTCATCATAATGGATTGTTATACATCATTATATGTATAAATGAAGCATAGCCGAATGAATTTATGTTGAAAAGCGACATTCAGAAATAGAGAAACATACCGCGGTAGTGCGCAAAGTCTTTTGCACTGGACCACGACGATGTAGAACCGTTACTGTGTCAGGATCAGTATCCGACTTGATATTACCGAATTTCGACATATTCAAAGTCAGCTCCAACAGCGCAGACTGGACTGAAAGCACAATAAAACTAGTCTAAGAACTGTTGTGAACTCGAAGTATATGTCACAACACCACGTACTTCAAGAAATACTTTATGCAAACGCAACTAAATAACGAATTGACAGGCAACACAATTTCCAAACTATACTAATAACCACTCACAACATACTACTCATGCCTACTGTAGTTGGAAAAGTGCACACTATCAACTGCGCAGGTTAAATCTTTAACACTATTCTTATGCAAACCTGCGGATCACAATTTGCAAAAAATGTCGTTGACTCAAAATATCACAAACTTATATAGACCTTCATATGAGGTTCCTTCATTAAAAATACAAAACCAGTCTATTCAACTACCCACAAGATCAACTAAAGCTGACAATGTTCTAAAACTGTTACCTCAACTTCAGTAGTAGTGACAATGCATTAACTGCACTTCCACTGAGTAAATCACGCTATCACTACACTCGGTACTTTTAGATAAAAACCTACAAAACATCTTGGTTTAATCGGCATACTCACAGAAAAAGCTACAAATATAATAAAACGCATTACTGCAGTCCAAATGCAAACATATATAGCAGTGTGTGACGCAAAAGTAATGTAACGATGGCGCTACGAACCAGCTGTTAATGCATAAAGTGAAAGTCAAGATGTACTATGAATTTGATTCAAAATATCACAAACTTGTACAGATCTTCATATGAGGTTTATCATTAAAAATACAACAGACAAAAATGATGAATATAACATTTACACCAAGATTTCATTTCAAATATCCTGAACTTTGACTAGCGAGACGAAACTATAATCATCAACAAGGTTCGACGCTAACAAACAACTCCCCAAAACATTTCTTAACACTGATGCGCTGAAGATTTTCGAGTACAGAAAAAAATAAGTTTAATCGACGTGTTCGAGAATGATTACTATTCTATCAAAATATCATGGTAATCATTTCTAAGTATATTGGAAATTTCATGTTAAAGTAACATACACGTCATCTCATCTAAACTGAAATGCAGTTATCATAAATAGGAGTTAAAGCTACGCGACCAGCAAGTTATGAAGGAAATACTTTTTTGCAGATCACAGCCCATGTTTTGTATGTTCTTTTTCTCAATGTATTCTTGTCAAATCCTCTCAATGTATTCTTGTCAAATCCTCAACAAGTTTACATACATCCTCAGCCGTTGCATCTACGAACTCCACATTTTCAGTCACAGAATTCATGCCTGAAAACATAAATGACAAAACGAATTCTAGATAATCTATAAATTATAAAGCTGTTTTATTAAAGATGAAATCGTAACCTCTTAGCTTACATATATTAAGCTCCCTGAACTTTACCCAGAAATGCACAAACTAGAACAGTAACAGAGTTTCTTACAGGTAAAAGTATGCACAATATTCAACAGCGACATACATTTAAAAAAATCATTTCATTTCAGAATTATTTTCCACTAATACTGCAGTCACCACGATTACCCTAGTTCTTAAATACATTGCTCCAGCTCTTAAACACATTGTTCAGATCCTTTGCTAATCGACAGACTCACCGTCCCCCTGTTTCCTTTTTTTTGTTTTTACAACTAATAAAACTATGTTTTGCTCTCATGCAAGCAAAAATTTTTAACTGTAAAAACATTTTACCGACTGTAGAAAAATAATCCCTGAATAAATCATTTCACGGGAATTTCCCGTAAAAATATTTGTAGAAACATGGTCACAATTTTATTTGTAATAAAATAAACACTAAGAGAAATGAGAGAACCTAAAAATGCATAAGCATTTTCAGAACTTACTGCATGAAAGTGGTATTTTAAGTCCCATGACAATACGCTCCAAGATACTCTTGTTCATATCCAAAATAGTCTCAATCAAATCACCGTCAATGAAGCCATTCGCAACTTCAGACCGTTTCTCTGTTTCAAATGTTCTATACTGAGCATGTGAAATCCGCAAACAATTGCTTACTACTGCAGCTAAACGGTGCTGGATATCCAACAAAAAACTAAAATATGAAACAAAAAACATATACTTCTAACATTTAGAGGCAAACTTTGTCAACCTATCTTTTAGGAACAAACACTTTGCTCTCTGCTCTCTCAAATATTAGCCATCACAAGCAATTCAAAAAATTTCATTCTTGCGCCTAATAATTCTAACTTACAACATCATTGAAAACTGATAAAAACAAATTTACGCGTGAAGAGCAGGAGACAGTTGAACAATAGTTCCTATCCCGCCATCAGCGGTACCATATAATATAGGTGTATGATAAATAGGTGGTACATCAACCTGAGTAGCAACCAAAGATCCATGACAAAATACGTTGACCATTTCACCCAAGTAAAACATTCCTGTTTCCTGGAGAACTGTTCATGAAAATGTGACAAATACCTTTTCCAAATAAAATGCATAAATTGAAGAGGGATTCGCATTTCTAGGGTAAAATTTAAATGTACAAAAATATACAGAAACGTTGGCAGCAAAAGGTTAACCTGCAATCTTGTTCCTTCTTCCTTGTACACTGAATACAGGTCCTTGACAACTGTGAACAGATTATGTGAATTTTCAGCGCCTAAGAAAATTTCTGAATCTATTATTTCACATGCAGACATCCAGTTCGTCATAAAATCCCTTTAAATAGTAAAATAGAATTAGAGGAGTTTCAATAAATACTGCATAAGCAAATGTGATAAAACTAGGATCTTACCTAGCAACTTTTTCAAAAGTTGATTCCATTGACTTATACGAAAGCAAAGAAAGAGACCGCATCAAATCGCCCACCAAAATTAAGTCATTCTTTGTTTTCAAATACAGTGCAGTCACATTATCGAAATCAGAACACTCGAGCCGTAATTCTTTATCAGCAGTCCATTCAAATAATCGCACACAGCTATTGACAGCAACAACCAATTTTCCTGAAAAATTTGTTACTCAATTACCCTGAATGAGCAGTGATAGGAATATAAAAACTTCAACATTGTTATCGTTATTGCTCAATTCTGACAGCACGATGCAAGGAACAGTGAGTGACGAAATGTTAAAGAAAATTAAATTCACACACCATTCATTGGCTGAACTGAATAAGCTGCTCCTTTTATCTCTTTTTCATACACTAAACGCAAACGATCTGACCCTTCACATGCTTGAAACATCATAATGCGGCCCTGAATGAAAAACTGTAAACCACTTAACTATAAAATTGTAATGGGAGTATTTGATATTAGAAAGACAACTATCTCAGATGAAAACGGAACGTAATCGAGTAAACAACCTGTTTAGATTCCGTTTCGTCGGACAAAATTACAGCAGTTCCTACGACATAATATGGTTGGTCATCATTACCAAGCTTACATGAAACCAATGACATTGCCACTTCGTTCAGCTCGAACTCGTGAGAATGCAAAATTTCAAATGTATTCGCATCTAATAATAACAAAGAACTGACCTGAAAAAAGATTTTTTAAAAATTCCAAACTGAAAATTACTTCTGTATTTACTGTCGAAAAATATTTGATAGAATAACTAAACAAAATAAATAAGAAAAATAAATAAACAAAATAAGTAAACAATAAATAACCCATAGAGTGTGAAAAATAATAATATGAAGCATATGCAGTAAAAGCTTACAAAGCTTGTTAACTACCTCCATCTGTTCAGGCCCACATCCAGGCCCAGATTCTCGTTTTAATGCATTAAACCGACCCGATGCACCAAAAACAGTTTTTGATGCGCAATGTCCGACAAAATAATGCTTTCCCATGGAATCCACAAACTGGAAGGTAGTGAAAAACAGAGATGGTATAGAAACCTAATGAAACAAATAATGGAATAAGTAAATATATATACCAGTTTACCTCCATTCGTTCAACAGTTATAACAATTGTATTTGTTTCCTGTTGGTAAGCAATTCGAGAAGGACTTTCTCCCAATGGAACCGTCCTGATATGCAGTTTTTGAATGTCATCAATCATCCCTAAAAACTATTTTAAAGCAAAATTGTAGATGTACGATACAAAAACACCAATTTCGAAAAAACCAAATTCGGTAAAAAATACAAGAACATTAGTATATATGAAAAAAATAAATGTGCAACATTAACAATACTGAAATAACAATCACCCCAGTTAAAGGTGCACAAATGAGATTATGTAAACTAACCAATACACAAAGAATATCCGTCAGTGAAAGCTATTGCGTCAGAATATGCAAGACAATGTAGCGGTGTCATGATCGTAACCATTCTAAGGTTGACATTAGAAAATAAAAGTTTTTGATTTGAGGAATAAATTACTGCTGGACGATCACTACATACAAAAATATTGGGGAATGGAGAACATCGAGACTGAAATTTACGCAACCGTGTAGGTTGTGTCCCAAGAGTAGCTCTTTTTGGTTCTAAGAGTTTTCCTGAAATTTTTGGGGAATTATTGCATTGATGAAAGAGAATAAGAATTCCGAAAGCTAGCACACAAAAGTAAAGAAGAATAATATAAACCCTGCTCTATATCAACATGGAAATAATGCACTGTTCCGTCTCCAAGAGCTACTAACAAATAAAGTGTTTTTTCCATATAACTCAACATAATAGACCGAGAAAGCATATCCCCAGGTATTTTTTCCCGAATCACTTCCTTTAAAAAGGGTAGCTTCAGAAGAGCAACAGATAAATCTGTCCAGTAGCCAATAGCACATAATTCGGATTGCGATGATGCATCTCCTTAAAATAAGTTTTATGGAAATCAAGTGAATCATATCCAACATGCAAACGTTTAATGAATTAAACTACCAATGGTCTCAGAGCAGTCAACTCTCGAGCACATTTTGCATTACATTTTCTGTGAGTTCAATATGACATTGACTAACCAATGGGACTGATATCGAGGCAGGAAATTTCAAAATTGCCCTCGACTTGAGTGATTACACTAATACCATTAACTGTAGCTTCTAAATATATTAAAATAGCTCCACAGGCTAGCATAATTTGACCTGTAATTCAATAACCGTATTTTGCAGTGGTAGTAAATCCATTCCCTTTTATATTTTATTTAACTACTACTTTCTACTCACAGATGAAAAAGTAATTAAGATTCAAGTATGTTTTGTACTTCAGCTAATCCATCACACGTTTGAACTCAAAAAGTTGGCCATCAATTGTCATACACCATTATTATTAGCTTTTTCTTTGTCAAATTCAAATCTCTAACATATATGATCGAAATTTCGAGATAAAAAGCGACAGTAATTTCAAGTAATACGCTAAAAGTTCCACTTCAAGATTTTTAGTGACCGAAATACAAAATCATCATGACTTGATACCAGTTCTATCGTTTACAGCAGCAACTGTAATTCGACTGGGAGCTCTCCATCTCTGAATATTTTCCTCATCAATCAGAATTACGTCTGAGTGAGTAATTTGCAATATTATGTGGCTACGATACAGACAGCCTGCCCAAAGAGTTCCGTCATCAGTGATGAAACCTGTTATAAATAGAACTGATAAATGAAAATTTATTTGGTTTAGAAGAGAGCTAATTGCCATAAGAAGATAATGTTCCAGAAAATCATATAACCTTTTATATCAATCTTTTCTAATTCTTCGCCATTGATAAGTAGTATGTGTGTTGTATCAATAAGACTAATAATTAAATAGTCATCCAGCTCAACATCTTTCAGGCGAAGAGTGAACATATTTTTAATGCCTTTTACTTCTGAAGAAGCCAACTCCTGAATTCCAATGCCATTTCTTATAATGCGAATAGTACCATCCTGAAAAAAAAGTTTTCGCCTTGTCATCGGACATTGACAAAGTTAAAATGTAACACAAAGAATAAAGGAGAAACTTGCCTTGTAAGCTCCAGAGCAAGTAACAATTTGTTGCTGACCATTACACTGCATTACTGTCATGTCCCTTATAGGAGCAAGGTTCGTATAAGTGTCTAACAACGTTATGTAACCAGTACCATCAGATCTTGGTTCTACAAAAATACCCTGAGGATGGAGCAACATTTTTCCAAACTTGAATAATTAATAAAAAATGAATAACAAAGTAAAAAAGCACATTAGTTTCAATAAATGCAATTGAATATAATGATGGTATATCAAACATTTTAACGGTATTTCTATTTTTCCTGACTTTCAGTACAACTCATCATGATAAACATTAAGGGAAATTGGACAAAGAAACAGGATAAAAGGGTGTGAGAATAAAAGAAAAAGGAAAAACTATAAATAACTAGCATGGTACAATCAAGTAAAAACTGAAATAGAATTTTGTGTTATAATAAGACCACACCTGTGCTGAGCCGTATGAGCTGACTATCGCCAAAACGAGAGCCAACAAAGCAAACTCCATTATCCAAATAGCAAAGGCACTCAGCTATACTCGTTATCCCTAAGAATTCGATCTGCAAATTACAAAATTCAAAAGAAAATTCTAATCAATATATGCTAAAAATGAACAGAATTAAAGAACTACTTTACCGTTATATAGTACTTGAAAGAAATTTGGCAGCAAGCCAACTATTCCTACAATTTTAGATGCAATTATAGTTCATCATAGTTTATGAACTTGAGTTCATCATAATATAAGATTAACAAACTGCTCAAAACACTTTGTTGTGTAACATTATTTGCAGATATATAGTTTCAATCACGCCAATTTTCTTTTGATTAATATAAACTAAAACCTTCATGTCTTTGACAAATCGATCACAGTTTCCTCCTTTCTGCTCATTTTGATTTAACTCTAGCAACAACATGTACAAATTACCAGATAAGTCAGCCAACAAATGTCGTTGTCCATCACGATCTACTATTGCATAGCAGTTTGGGTGTGTTCTGCGATATTTTGATGCAGGCATTGGTGCATAGCAAATAGCACTCTCTCCTCCTAAATATTCATCATTAGGCTCTAAAAATTAAAGTATTTTTTTAAATAGAGATGATTTCTGCATTAGAAGAGAAACTGTTAGACTGCAAAGACGAAAAAAAAATTTTTTTAATAAGCAAATATGAATGAGAATGTTATAATCAAATTCTCTCTTTCTAACATTTGCATTAATATTCTGATAATAAAATGAAGCAATTACAGAAAGTCCTAGGCATAATCCTTAACCAAGATTGAAAGCAGTAATAGACAAATAAACTGCCGATATAAAACTTCCAGATGACCAGTGTACAAACATGATACCAAGAGGTATGCTAAGCAGATCAACAGTAAGAATTAGCTTCGTGACGTAATATATTCAACACGATTCTCAGAGCTGTATAACAGCATTAAAAACTCAATAATTCACGAATCAACACTAATAATAAATTGAAAACTAAACTCACCTTTATGATAAGAAACAGCATCAGAGCTAACAACAAGACATCCGCCTATAGGCTGAGGAATCGGAATCACCATACTTGCTTCGCCTTCAAGATGCTCGTGTTTCCAAATAGGCGGGCTAAGCTCCTTGTCTTCCACATTAAGTACTATGGCTTTTAAATGACGACCATTATCATTTTGATATATGTAAGCAATAGTTGGACGGTCTGAAAATCTTTCGTATCAATGTCTATACTGCAAATCAGTTTCTAGCAATATAATTTCTACGTCTTTAACACAACAGAAATCCACCAAAAAAAGGATTGATAGCATGCCTAATAAATGAATTAAAAATGATATCACCTGGATCAGACAAGAAAGCTATATCAATGATGTGCAAATCATCGCATCGAACGTTGAAACCACGGAGATCCTTTCCTTCATTCCATTGTACAACTTTGAGAAGGCCATCGTACAAACGAAACATCAAAAGCTAGATTTGAACAGAAATAGGCAACCTCTACCACTCAATGCTTTAAATTAGCTTCTATTTTTTTATTTATTGTTATAAAAAACTACCAATCAAAACTTTTGATCGGTATTTTTTTATAACAATAATGACATCCTAAGATACACTATAAAACATCTTACTGATGCATAGGTAATTGCTATCATTCCTGTTTCAGATGATCGCCCAACTCGATCTACAATATGTCCAGAGGCTCGAGTGCGAGATTCACCTTTGGCTGTCCAACGAATTATAGCAACATTATATTTTGCTGTCAAAACTAACAAACTATCCAAATTCTGCAACATTTCAGAATTATTCTATTTTTGAAATTCAGGAAAAATTCTGATGTCAAATTATACAGCCAGAATTGTTATGCGACAAAATTTGAAATTAACTTCAAAAAAGAGCAAAACATATAAAGCTTCACACAAATTCACTATTTACTTCAAAAATTAATGTGTACTTTCTAACAAAGAAAATAGATATACATACTTCTCCAGGTGCTCTAAATAATTTCATTACAGCAATACGCCCATATACTGAACAATCTGTATGAGGCTTCAGTCCTTCTGGAGTGACCAGTAAAAGTTCCACTCGATTCGTCTTTGCAAGCACCAAGGTTAGTTCTGTAGGGGACAAAAAATTTCCAACAACAGCATGCGTTATCACTGTCGCTTTTTGTGCAGTTACAATATAATTGAGAGCCATCTTCATACTAGCTTAAAATCCAAAATGCTAGTGATTAATGACGTATATCCGATTTCAAACGAAAACAGCACAATCGTCCTGAATAAACAAATGTATTGAAGCAATTTCATCAACAAAGAATGCCTTCAAGAGTAAAACCAAAAAGTAAAGATTAAAATTAGTTAATCTTACTATATATTCAAATAATATGATAAAACCAGTCCTTGCATTACGTCCCACCAACAAAGCATGACTTCGAAAGTGAAGACTAAAACTAGTCAGCCTTTGACAAATTCAAATAATTTGTTAGAACTAGCCTACATAGTAAAATTATACGGTCCCACTAATGAAAATTATACATCTCAAAAAATATTTAGAAAAATTATGATTTACTTAATAAGATGTAATTATCAAATAGTAATTTGTACAAATTACTGATAGTCGAAGATGAAGTAACTAGTGATTTGAAATAATGATTCGTGAAATAAAGGTAGCACCTAATCAAGAATAAGAATATGAAGTGAATGATTATGGAAGATATGTTTCTTCTAAAAACTTTTGTAGTTGCTATTCACCAGTACGTTCAAAAATAACATATACGATACTTGCATATTCTGAGCAAACAGTGTGCAAAGATATTAGACTCTTGATCTTAATTCAAATACTTGGCAAGAATTTCTGATCTACTATAGAATATTCTCAGAGCATTCCATTGTGAAGTTATCTTTTTATCAAAGTAAACACGATAATAAAAGTTATCAGAATACACAAAGATACAATTATTTTCTGCACTACAAATAAAAATACATTGAAGATCGTTGCATTAATTTTTCTTCAGTTTCTATATTCTCGTTTGCATTCATATTTTAGTTTGCATTTCGTGTTTATTTTACAGTACAGTAAATTAATTATGTGAATTATAACAGTCTTGAGCTAAAGAATACAAGATATAGCATGATGAATGATGAATATATTCGTCAAAATATAGCTTATATTAAGGCTAGACTGTAAGCTTACATTAGAGCAATTTAATTGATATTGCATTTGAATTCTTTAGGCAAAATTTTTTTCCATTATTTTCCACAGTACTAGACTAGGCTTTATGATTTATATATTCAATGTATCATATGAATAGTTAATCTTTAATTTTCTCAAAAAATAGCATTTACTGCATAAAGTTAGTATTTTAATCAAAAAAATACGGTCCTCTTACTTTCATCTTGATTATCATACAGTAATTTATTGAAGTGAGCTGAAAAAGTAACAGTAATACGAAGGATAAATCTGGCACTTGATATGTTCACAATGCTAGTTTTAAGAGCAATTACTAGAAATTTTGTGATTCATAATCTTAAGATAATCTACGTCAATTATTCTGAAGTACGATTATTCAATCAGTCTTCAAGGGTCTTTTAAAGTATTGAAGCTTTGAAATTAATATTAAAATTACAAAAATGAAAAAACATCTTTAAAAAAAATCCACACCTCAAAGCATTAATATATGATCATATGAAGAAAATTAGTGAAGTGTGTATGCTTTACAAAGCAACAAGTTTTTTGTAATGTGTGTTTGGAAATACAATGCTAAGGAAGCAGGTGGTAAATTACAGTCTGTACTAATTAATGAATATAGCCAATTATGCTATATAATATCAGAAAGTAAAAGAAACTCGTACAGTTTGTAATACATTGATGTAATATGATAGTACTAATAGAAGTACTGTATGTTTGCCTATTCATGCTTAAAAAGTTAGCAATGCTTGAAATAATTGTTATCATTTTAATAGAGTTAATTGTAAAAATACTAATCTTATCAGTGAGCTGCTATTCATTAGCATTACTCAGTTAGTACAACATGTAGAGTATGCATGTAGCATTATGAATTATTGTGATATTAATTTGAAAAATAAGCTTAGTCTAACAAAATACTTACTAGACTAGAAGGAAATGAAAGCGTATAGCAAGTTAGCAAGTATAGCAAATATCTAGGAAGCAAGACAAATCAATATAAGCAAGCTGAGCTTTTTGCTTTCATTTATCATATTTGTTCGTATAAAAATAAGAGCTGACCAATTGAGTAGTAAATTATGTCTCAAAATCTCTTTGCATTATTTTCCTACGTGTAAAACTGCTTCTACCCAGCCAGGCATTATTATAAATTACTGTGCTAGCAGCTAAACTATTCTTCATTATCTGCTAACTACAATTAAATAATGCATTCAGAGCTCAGCGTTTATCTTCATCTTTCTCTTACACGTCTACTTTCTCAGCTACTTCATTACTTTCCTCGTTGTTAGTGGCTACTCTCTCTAGCCTTGCTTATCATCATTTGATCACTTTTTCTACTTTTATTTATCAATAAATGAATACTTTTGTTCACTGCATAAATAAATAATCACTATTCCAAAGCTATAATTAATAAGTAAATATCAAAGATATCATATGCTAAAAGCATATATATCATCATAGCTACTCTGCTAAAGCGTAAAATAGAACTGCTAATATTTTTAATGAAATGTATTAAAGTTCTATGCATATTACAGATTATTAAGTGACATAAACTTGCGAATTTTTAATCACTGCCGTCAAAGAGTACGTTATTTACTTTATTCTAAATCTTGATGGCTTATTTTCTTGATCAAATAAAATCTTTTACATAGCAGTAAAACTTTTATCTCCAATTCCTTGCATATGTTTACTCGATTTCATTTACTGAAGTAAGTTTTCATTCTTTTCATTTTTTCTCCAAATTTTTTTATTATTATTACTTTGCTAATTCAGTTAAGTGATAGCATCACCATGTTTACTTTATCAGTACAAGACAGTCAACTTGTTGACGATTTTTGTATAATTAAATTTTTTTAAAATCTTATCTATTTCTCTGAAATTTTATTCATAAAAATGTTTGTAGATTGTAAAACTGTGCAGCAGCAACTTTATTTGTTTCATTATTCATCTCAAACAATAAAATAAAAATAAAAAACTACTTTAAAAAATTTAATTTTTTGAAAATTTCTTTAAGAAATAATCTATTCAGATAATATTGCAAAGCATACTTGATTAAAATGAAATTTTTTTTAGTTTTTCAAGACAAGCAATAATATTTATCATACTGAAATACTGATTTTCATGTGGAAGAAAAAAAACTGCAATTTTTCACAAAAAAGTCAAATAAACTACAAAACAAATTAATTATTATGAAAAATTTTACTGTTTTTCAAAAAATTTTTGAGTTCATCATAATGAACTACAAATTGTAAAATTTTAAAGTTACTCATAAAGTTACTTAATTAACTAATTAATTACAGGTATGCAAATTATTGATATCTAACTCATTTCAATTTCAGTTAAAATGTTTTCACATAAAGCAATTTATTGGTTATGGGTACCATTATTGCTGATTCTTTTACTACAGATAAATATGAGTTCAAGAGCAGAACAGCTCTCAGTAGAGTAAGTTTCAGCCATTTTTAGATAAAATTAAAAAATTTTTCTTCTTATTTCTATTCAGTACTTTTAAATTATTATAAAGAATAAGTAAGTTTTCAACTTCCTTTGCAGTTAAAGTTTTTTACAGTATAGAAAATTGGGCCAACATTCTGAATGAGCAATTACTAGAACTATTTGCTAGTGCGACAAAAGAAACTGATATTATCAGGGTATGCCTTTTAATTATTACTTTCTTTCATTTATCACATAGTGATAATTATTTGCATTGCTGCTTTTGACATAAGAATAAGTAAAAAAAAAATAAAAAGAAGTTAATAACAAAACAAAATTATTCACAAAGGATGTGAAAAAGTAAAACAACTTATATTAATATTTGTTTCTAATTTTTTTGGTTGTAAAATGAATGTTAACTTCAGTCTTTATCCCGCAGAAAATTAGAGTACTAAATTTATTATCATTGCACCTCACGTGAAAGGATGAACAATTAAACGAGGTATCATGATTAATGTAACGTGGAATATTTTAGATGTACAGAAATTATGGTGAAGTCGAGACATTTGATTCTCGAGTAGAGCTTAGACGAGCAAAAAATGTCATTGAATCATATTTGAACCGACGTACTAAAGCTGCATGGGTAAGATTAGCTACTATTTTTTTTTTAATATTATTCTATATTTACACAAATAATAATAGTAAATAAGGATGTAATGCTTGTTGATTTGTACAAATTTTTAGAAACTGAATGAAAAATCATCAAGTGATTAATATAAGCAGTTAGAAAAAGCAATACATGTGATTAATTGCTGTATGTATAAAGATGTTACGATTTTATTAGAATTATGCTTAAAATTCAGGACGCTAAATTATCACTGGAATCTCGTCATTTGGCTAATTTTACTGAAAATGACGTGAATGATCCAATGAGTGCTCATTTCATACGTTTTATGTCTGCTAAACAAGAAACTGATGCTGCTCGTGTGCATGTGCATGATCATACTGGGAACGTCATAGAGGTTACTGCTACTAATTGCATATTGTTAATTACATTCATAATAATCATAAGTAGTTGCGAATAAAAAATTTAACTTTGTGATAGGAAATTAATGCACTATAAATTTAGCAAAAATATTCTTACTTTCATTATTTTTGTTGGTAGTATTTGAATAAATTTTAATGTCACATAATTCTATACAGTAATAAAAGTGAACAAATCTCGTTTACAATGTTTGATTTCATTTAATTATAATTCATTGCTTTCTTTTTTTACATAGGTAAGCAGTACACGACGATTTAATTTAACTCCAAATGCTAATTTCTATGGTATTCCAACTAGTTCACTCTCATCTGCTGTTCACATTCCTACTCCAGTCTATGATAGAAGTAAAATTTGCTTTAGTTACTTGTTGGATTACTTCATCAAATTATAATTATTTTATTTTATAGTAAAATTTTTTGATAAGAAACAAAATTTGTCTTGCTGATTGGTATTTCGTTCAGTACTTTTTAATGCAACAAATTTTAATATTTATTTCTTTTTTTAAATGTTTAATTTGGCAGTAATTTTCGGTCGTACAACTTTTTTGCTTCAGTTTACAACCAAAAAATCTTTCTTAATAATTGGTTGAGTTCCAAAACTTTAATTATCAAATTTCATTCTATATTTACTTCTTAAAATGCAATACTTAGATTAAAATAAATATTTTTAAGATCCAGAAGTGCTAATGAAAATAGACTGGTCTGATATAGATCATATATATAGAGCAAATAAAGATGAAACGCGTGATTTAGCTTTTCAAATGTTTTGTTCAGAATCTGGTTTCATGCGGTACTATCCAGGTGAGTACTAACTAGTATGCTTTCTCAGTAATCAAGCTTTTATACTTTTTGCTATAAATTTTGCACTTGATCAATCACCAGTTTAAGATTAAAAAAGATTTTTCAATATTTAATATTCAAATGATATTTTAGAGTGTTACAAACTATAATATTTCAGCAGTGTCATGGGTATGGGATAATCGTGTAGATAAACTTGATTTGTTTGATTGCAGAAGCACAGAATGGTAACATGCATAATTTTTAAATGTCTAATATAATAATTTTTACTTCTTATATTCATTCAAAAGAAGCTTACAAGTATTTTAAAATGTGCTAAGAAAATTTTGTGCATACTGCAAGCAGGAAAACAAGATTGCATTACAAATTAATGTAATTGTTTTAAGCTTTTTTGGTTTTGTATAGTTTCAAAAGCTATTTCAATTTGTGAACAAATATTCACTTCTCATGTTATCATGTTTTAATTTACTCTCTAGGTATATAAATGCAGCAACTTTGTCCAAAAATGTAATTATAATGCTAGATATGTCGGGTTCAATGCTTGGTCAACGCTTTGAAATAGCCAAACAAACTGTTGAAGCGATATTAGAAACGCTTTCTGATAATGATTTTTTTAATATATTGCCAGTTAGTGCTTATTTACTTAATGATAATTACTTAATGTTTATATGCAAAACACTAAAAATCATTGATTCTAATTGTAAATTTGTTTTGTAGTTTTCAAAAACAGTTGGATTTTTGGATGAGTGTAGTGAAAAAGCTGGACTATTGCAAGCAACTGTTCGCAACAAAAAGGTTTATTAATTTTGCTTTGTAAAATTTTTAATTGTTTTGTATATTTGAGTAGACTTTATGTAAAATTATTAATTGTACTTTGTGTTCATTATTAAGTAGCTGTACAATTTTCGCATAGAAATTAAGATTTGAAGTAGATAATGTTTTAGATGCTGAGAGCAAGATTGAATGGCATGTCGTCAGAAGGAAAAGCTGAGTACGAAAAAGGCTTAATTAAAGCATTTGAAACGTTAATGAAAGTAAGCTGTTTGTAGTTAAAATTACGTACAATAACACTTTGATTTTGATACAAAAAAAGAAAAAAATTTTTTCATTTTTTATTTTTCAATGCATTCATAAACGAAGAAGAAGTGAGATAGCAGTGTTGTGGCTTCGCTTTTATGCTTGATTTGTTTTGTGGTGAAAATGCTTCAAACTAAAACCAGTGTATATAGTTCACGCTTTCGTAAACTGTGTTTAATGTCCGTTTTTAAAATTATCATACGTATAATTATATCATCAGCATTTAGTATATTAGCATTTTTTTGATTATAGGCTAATTTTGTTATATATGATATATTATTTAGATAAAAAATATGCAATTTTGTTTTTAATAAATGCTAAATCTGTTAGCTTATATTTATGTCTTATTCTATTTAGCCTTTGTAAGTAGAGTGTCACTGAGTGAAACTAGCATGAAATTGATATCAAGCTTATTTTTGTTATCGTTTTATTTATTTATTTATTTATTTATTATTATTATTATTATTATTTTTGTTTTGCCGCTTTATCTCACTTTATTGTGTCTCCTTCACATACAGCTTCCTGGATCAGTCAATTTTACAACACTTGAAGAATTGGCTCAACGTCGGGAATTAGCTGGTGGTACATTACCTACTGATGTTCATTATATCGAAGTTCAAGATCATATTCTTGTAATTCCAAATCATCTTTATCAAGCGGTAAGTGAAACGATACGTGTAAAATTTTTTCTGCCACTGAAACGATAAGTGTAAATGATGCTTGTTATTAAAAATTTTTGCTATAAAAATTACATCAAGCTATGATTGTGAGCTCACCGCATGTGTTGCTTTTTTTTCATGCATTCATTTTTTTATACTGCTCACAAAACACTTCAGAAATGATAGTTAAAAAAACTACAGTCTTTGCTACAAGGAAAGGTCAATTTTATGTTTATCACTTTAAGGAAGTTGATTTTTAACACGACTTAATGTATAAGTTTATAAATTTTCATGTTTTCAATCAAAAATTAGCCTTTGCCAGTGAGAAAAACCAAGTGATCACGACTGATAAACAGTATTGTTTTTAACACTTCTACTATCACGTGTTAAGTAAGGTCTTTAAGAAAAAAAAAAACCCAAAATTATTGGTTAAATTGTCGTAAAAGAAATCAGGTAGCAATTCAAAAGTATAATTCAAAATATTATAAAGTAAAAATTTGCGCAATCTTTCAGTGTTAAAGGAGTATTTATTGCAGATGCGTAATTATACAGGTAAAAAGGCGCAGTTCGGATGTAACGATATAATTATGTTAATTACTGATGGAGCACCAAATTATTTCAAGCAAATTTTCCAATTATATAATAGAAATAAATCAGTAAATCATTTAACAATTCCAGTATTGCAGTATTTATTTTAATTATGCATATATGTTGTATTATGATATGTAGTTTAAATTATAAAATAAAAGAAATCCATGAAAGGCTTACTTTTTCAAACATTTAATACCTTATTTATTTTCGCTGATTTGAAATTAATTACCTTTAGTTGGATGTGTATATGAAATATGTTATTTTTGTAGGTCCGTTTCTTTTCATTCCTCATCGGAGAAGAAGCAACAGATGTATCTCAAGTAAAATGGATGGCTTGCGAAAATAAAGGCTTTATGGTGCATATTAGTAATTTGGCTGATGTTCAGGAAAAAGTTCAGGTATTTATTGTTTTTATTGTCATGTTTTTCATTACTTTTTATCAGCTTCTCAAGTATCACAGTTTAAAATTTGCATTATCAGCTATAAGCTTATTAATAATATTAAATGTAGTCTTGATTGATTTAAACATTTAACAAAATTTGTAATTGATTTTTAATTAAAAATTTGTTTAATATTTAGCATTATATCAAAGTAATGTCTCGACCTGTTGGTAAATATGGTAAGAATTTTGGTGAAAGAGATGCTATATGGAGTGGTGTATATAAGGAGCGACTGGTATGCTTTATTGTTTTTGGCAATAAATCTTATTACTTGTTAATATCAAAATTATATTCAAAGATATAATTAAATTGCTAATAACTAACAATATTTTTTTCAGCTTACATTGGATCAAAGACCCGTAAAAAAAGTTAGTTTTAAATAATTATTATTTCAATAATTTACTAATAACTGTTGAAATTTTAAATGAATTTCTTATATTTTATAAAACTAAAAATGAAATGCAAATATTAATTTTGATGGTTTTAGGTTTCGCGTGTTAGGCGTATCGATGCAAGGGTTATGCTTTCTTCAAATATACTTCAAGATTTGACTTTTGTTTTTGTTTTTTAAAATTTATTCTTTTTTTTTTCTATGTTTTCGTAAGTTCATTTTTCATTTTGTATTTAATTTCACTATTTAAAAACGATTTTATTTACTTCATTATAAGGACTTTATTTTTCATTGTATGCTAATTTGAAAGTTGAAATTAATAATCTAATTTGAAAGTTGAAATTAATAATCTAGATTTATTTAATTGCTACCTTTTTCTATTTTTCATCCAAAATTAATGCTGAACATTACTGCAGAAATATTTTTGATAATTTTAGACAGAAAAGCTAGTCACTACTGTAAGTTATCCAGTGATTCAAAATGAGCAGTTAATGGGAGTTGCTGCAATTAGCGTACCTGTCACCGAATTATCACAATTGGTTCATTCCGTAAATGTAAACCTTTTAGTTTTTTATTCATTTTGATGAAAAAATTACTTACCATCACACTTCAGACAAATTTCAGAATTTAGAATAAACGAATTTGTGATTCATTGATAAATTTTACTTGAGTTAGTATAAAAGATTTTGTAGATTCAATATTTTATGTGTGTTAGCAAAATTTTGTTTAATTACAGTTAGGAAGTCGAAGCTATGCATTTATGTTGGATAATAATGGTTATGTGATGTTTCATCCACAAATGCGTCTTTTAGTAAGTGTGATTGAAAATCTTGTGCTATAAGTTCTATACTTTACGATTGCTACTTTGTTATTGCTAACTTTATTATTTAAAAATTTAATGATTATAGCAAAAAGTATTTTATCACCTAAAGCTCCACTATATGGGTTTCAGGATCCTGAAACAAAACAAGTGAAGTTAAACTACAATAATATTGATATTTTGGAGCTTGAAGTTCCACAAAATCAACAATTGGTTTGTTGTCTGTTATCAATTATTTTTAAAATTTAATAAAACAAAAATTTAGTGTTTGTGAAACATTTTTGTGGGCTTGATAAAATTTCCTACATAGTCGTAGTACTCTTAGTGCCGTATTTATTGTCGTGAATATAATTTTCAAATTTATTATCAATTCTTTTAGTTGAGCGATCATTTATCAGTGAGGGATCGTTTACAGTATGATACTAGTGAGGTAAAATTCTGTATGACCAGAGTTATGCTCTTTTTCAGTGTTATTTACGCATGTATCACTTTTGCCATAATTTCTCCTTAAATTTAACATGTGATACCAGTTGAAGAAGTAATATTTTCATTATGTAATTTTAGCAAAAATTTTTGTAAAAAAAATATGCTTTGCATGATTGTGCATAAGTACTGTAAATGTTCTATTCATTGCATTGTATGCATATTTATTCTATGCTTATTTCTTTTTCAATCAAAGATTTTATCCCATTTTTGCCCTTGTAGTTTTTCCCATTGTTTATTGTTTTACTCTTAGACTTGTAATTGTGGTCATAATTTTTGCGTGTAGAAGACTTGTTGTAAGAGAGAAAGTTTGTGTTTAAAGTTGGTTCAATTTTTTTTTTCTTTTGTAAGTTTTGGTACTGAAAGGAGAAAATGAATAAATTTGAAAATTTTGTTATGTTCAGTTTTGGTTTATTTCATTGCTTTAAAAAAAAGTAAACGTGATTGTTTTAGATGCGTGGTTCAATGATTAATTGTGATAATAATGATGCACACGTTTTGGATATTCTTTATGCTACTTCAGACTTGGCAAGCATTCCATATTTTTTATAATTTTATAGCTACTTTTTTTTTTAGATTAAGCATATAATTATTATTGTGTTAGTATTTTAGGAACGTGTTTATCGTCAGACAAATACTTATTATTCTGAATGCTTGAAGCATTCACTTTTTACGTATGTTATTTTTTGCTTTTTTTTTTGCTTTGAAAATTGACATAATAATAAAAGGTTTTTGTGAATTTAAAAATTAGAGACAATGAATTTTGAAGTTCAGTACAATTTTAAACTTGTTTTTTTGTAATTTGCAAATAACAACACCATTTTATTCAATGAGAATATCAACCGAAAAAAAAAATTAATTCAGCAATTTTATCATTATTTTTATTGTAGTATTGGAATGGCAGTTGCAAAAGGTGATGAAAAACGAATTAAGCCTAGAAAAGAGATTAATTATGGCGATGTGAAGTTACTATGGTATGATTCTCCAAATTGGCTCATGCATCCAACCTGGTACAGTTTTGCTTTTGGTTCTCAACTTTACTTATTTACTTTGTTAAATTTATCAGACATGTAAATGACGTTATTACTAATTGTTTGCTTGCAAATCACTGCTGATTTTTTTAAGCAAATATGTGCGTGCATATACAACAAGTTGAAACTTTATTCAAGTCTTTTGGGATTTATTGTTTGAGCAATGAACATTTTGTCTATTCATTAATATTTATTCTTACTTATTCACTATCAGGCTTTACTTCAAGTACAATTATCAGAAAATGCAAAAAAAGCAATGAAAAATGCATAAATGAAAAAAAAAACTAGCAATACTAAAAATCACTGCTAAGCATTGAGTTTTTTGAAATAATTTGCTCAGACATTGATCATATGGCGGGAAAAGAAACCTGTTTCAAAGTCTATTGCAACTTTTTGAATCCCCATTCAGAGTTTATTCAAATATTAGTGCTAATTTTTTTAGAATTAAATGTAATCTTATCAAAATCTAAAAAGCTTCGTACTTGCAAAAACAATAACATTACAAACATCAATACTAATTACTTATTGAATCAAAATATCAATGAAAAAAATGAATTCAACAAATAATCTTTTATCAAAGTATATATTAATATATTTTTACACTAATGCTTACATTTTTTTTTCAGGCGATACTGTCTTCTAAACGACAGTGATGCATTTATAACGCCTGAAGCTGCATTTCGTACTTATGCACGACAGATGAGAATAGAAGGCCGTTTACCAAAGCTTTGTGAATATCGGAAGCCACTTGTAGATCGATTTCTGTTTGATATGAAAGTAACAAATGGTTTAACAAATTTATGGGATATAAATTGGAACGAAAATAAAAAGTGCGTTTGTTTAAGGCTAAAATTTGTTATGTACAAAAAGTAAAATGCAAAATTGCAATCAAATTTCTGTTCAATTTCAGAATTGTAAAGAATCAAGAAAGTTTACTTGAAGCTATTGAATATCTTAACAGAAGAATTAAGTGAATAAAACGTGTGCACTTTGTCAATACTTTATTTTTACAAAATTTTTTCTCATGCACAAAAGAGATGAAGGATAATTTTTTGTAATTGCAGAAAACAAATTACTCTTGTATGGTTTGCTACTACTTCGGGTATGATAAAATATTGGGATGAATTACCAGATGGCTTGGCATATGCAAATCCAAATTGGTCACCAACAGCTACATCTGCAGCAATTCCTACACTGAAGTCTTCTACAATGGGTAGTCAAAGCACAACACAAAAGCGCGTCTTTATTTACTTAATTTCAATTTAAAATTAATTAAATAATTTTTGAAAAAATATTCTATACAAATTCTTTTTCAGAAATTAAAAAAAAATTTTTTCTTAATTTTTGTTTAGTTTGTTTATAAGCTATGTAAAGTATTAAGCTTATGACTTGTTGGTAGTAGTCTGGAAATAAACAAAACATTTTTAGTTTATTCAGATTCTAAAGACATAGTTTATTTAATTTATGAGATAGTAAAAAGGATTTATTGATTCAAAATATTCATTATTCATAGACAAAAAAAGATTATATTCATAATAATTATTCAAAATATGGGAATTATATGGTAAGAAAAGAATATATTTGCAGAAATTATCAACACTTCATCAAAGATCTCAATAGTCGTTCCAGCGAAGATCAGTACTTCCAACGTAGTGTTCGTATGCCAAGACGTTTGGTTGTTGATGTAAATAAGAAAAGTATGCATTAATTAATTAAATTACATATGACAATACTTGTACTTACGTTATACGAAGCATGTTTTAGGTCATCTGTGGTACAAAAAAGAGATGCAATCAGTGTTTGGATATTCAGAAAATGCATCACTTCTTTTAACAATTACCAAAGCATTAGATATAGAGGGTGCAGTGATTGGTGTAGCAGGAATGGAATTCACTCTCGATCACTTAGCTAGAATTATGAAAAAATTTGGATGTGGACCACAGGCAATAATTAATTAACTTTGCTTTTCACTTCATTTCAAATTGCATTCAAATTATCAATTTAAGAAAAAATGTATTATAAATTCGATTATTATTGAAATTTTTCATGATTTGTTACAGGATGAACGTCGCTGGTGTTTTTTATTAGATGAGCATGCATATATTGTTTATAGTAGTTTGAATACTACAATAAATAACGCTGGAACTAGTGATGGATATATAGAAGATGATACTGGAATTGCACGAAATTTAAATTTGCTAGGACGGTGGTTTGGGTCATTAAATCGAATCACAGAAAGAACAATGACATTATTGGTAAAAAATAATTTTTACTCCGAGTAAGTTAATTTTAATACTATAAGTTACTGATCAATAGTTTAGGGATTTACTGTTAATAAAGAAAAAATAACTTGCATTATAGTTTTGTCTGCAAAGAAATATCATTATTTTCTTTCAAAACTTTTATCATTGGCAAATGATTTTACTTTGAAGTTTGCAAAAGATTCGATGTAAACGTAATAATACGTGATGATATGAATTACTTATCATAATGCTGAAGCTAATATATGCTGTTAAAAAATGAGCTTTATCTAGCTTTATTCGTTGTTGCTTGTTTGTAGAATAACTTATGTTGATTATCAAGCAGTTTGTAAGCAAAGTGAAATTGTTATGTATACAGCTGGATCCGCTCAAAGGGTATGACGATTATTTTATTATGTAAAAAATGATTTAATGTTATGAGTATTGAATTTGATTAATTTTACTAATTAGCGTAGAATTATTATAGAGATTAACTTTCAAATACAAGTTCGAAACAAAAAATTATAGCCTCATTTAAGATTCACATATGTCCTTCATTTTGTTCAGTATAGTTTAGGGTAAAAATTTCTTTTTTTTGTTCAGATTAGTGCATTAATTGAGTCATTGTTATGGATTTGGAGTCGATTACTTGTACTGCTGCAAAATTTTACAATTATACAGACGTTTACATCACTAATGCATCCTTACGTAGCAGGTAAAATTAAATTTACATGTATTTATTTTACAAAGCATAAATTTTAATCTTGCGAAAATTTTGTGATTTACCAATAAATTATTCACTAATAATTCATATAAAGTTTTGATTTAAATAATAAATGCTCTACAGCATATACAGCAACCTTTACTGGTGATACTGACACATTTTCATGCGACAAAGCAGCGAAGTATTATTTAGCTAATTGGGGTATTGAGAATTGGTCTGGTCAGAAAATGCCTAAATCGTCAACATTAAATGTGAATAATTTGGCAGAACGTCCATGCAAGCACAATCCAGCTAAATGCGCAGTGTAAGCTAACTTAATTAATAATTATTATGTTCATTTTGTTATAATTTTTGATTACTTTTTTGAAGACTAATTTTGATGAATGCTTTCTTTACAGCAAAATGTATGCGCATTGGGTACCAAATACGAATCTATTATTTGTTATTATCGCTCAAAATAATCCAACGTTCACTTCATCTACTTGCTATGATGAAACGCAATGTCCATTATCAGTACCATCTGAATTCAAAACGACTTTCAGTTCGGTAAAAATAAAAACTTTTGTGCTTCAAAATCAAGAAATAAAAGTAGCAATAAAAAATCAAGTAAAACATATATCCTATATATATATATATATGTTTTGAACATGAATAACATTGTAGAATTTTTATACCTCAGTGAAACAAATATCGAATTATTTTCAATTTATCAAAAAAAAAACTAAAATAATTCAGGTATTTTAATAAGAAAACATACTTGCATAATGTAAAATGAATAAGTAACATGCAATTACTTACAGGTAGATAATGCTTCGGATAAACAACAAGCAAGAAATTCAGTTAATAGTAACTCAGATGAGGCATTATCAAAAAATATGAATGACAGAAAATGTCGACATGTTCGAGCTAAGCAACGCAAATCGCCTTCGAAATGTATTAACTCAAATGAGGTTAAACTGATAAATTTGAAAATTTTTTAAATTATTGAAACAGTAGTGACATATTTTATTCAATGATAAGTGCTGACATCAAACTTCTTTTTATGTAAATAAATAAATAACTGATAAGTATTAATTTAAAATTATTGAAACAGTACTGAACGCAAAAATACCAGATAACATTGTATGTTATTTTTAGGATGAATCGCAGTATCCTTGTTCCCAAATGGCTTCTCGTTTAGTAGTGCGTAAAAGTATTGCGTTAATTACAGTAATATATAAACTTTTACATATGTTATAGTGTAACTGTTGATTGGTATGGTGTTAGGAATTGTTTTTAATGCATATCGTTTATTAAATTTGATTGCAATGATACATATTTGTAAAACTGTTTTTAATTTATAAGGGATTCAGTTTTTTTTCCAAAATGAAATAACTAATTATTTTTTGAATATTATTTGAAATTTCTATTTATTGTATTTTTATCACGGGTAATCAATTAGTACAAATTAACGTGTGTAGAGATATCTGCCAATTCAATTTGTTCTATTCTTATATTATGTAAATGTAAATGTAAAGTAACTTTTTTTGTACATTTTTGTGGGCAAAAAGAATTCATTCGCTTGACTTGGCTATTACCACTGTTTTCATTCAAATGAACGACAATCAAAATAGCCATATATGCACAATAATACAGAATTCTACATTTAAAATAGTATTTGCTCTGTTGGATGCACAACACGATCATGTTCTGATCCTAGAATTGGAAGTTTGATCTACTACCGTTGTGTATTAGTGATGAATTTTTGTATCTATCAATGTGGGAATATAGTTTGTGGGTGTTTTCATTTTGTTTTGATCATATGGAAATAATTAGATAAAATATACTGATGATATCATAAAAATATACTGATAAAAACAGTAAATTTGAGGGGAATATAAAATAATTTTAGTGTAAAAAAACAACAAATTTATGGACTATTGAAACAAAAATACAAGCTGATTATTAAGCAAAAAAAAGGTAATTAAAATATAATATGATTAAAAATTAAATACTTGAAGAACTTCAAATTTATATTCAAATAATTTATTAAAAATGTGAATGAATGAGTGACAAGGAAGTAATATCATAAATGTGTATAAATTTGAAAAAGAAGATAACAGTAATAATAGCAAGTATGGAAGTTGCATAATAGTAACGATGGTTATTTGAATTCCATTCTTAATAATTGCTAAATAGGTTTTCAACGAAGAAGCAACTTTTAAGCAAGATGCAATAATAAGCAAAATCAAAGTTTGGCTATGAGCTAAGTCTATCAAAGAGAAAGTAAATAGTTTAAGCTTTGCTTCATTATGCTAAGTAAAGATTGAGATGGCAGTATGGCAACAACTGTTGTCTAAAGGGTTATTGTCCAGAATCTAGTAGTCATTTCTGAAGAAACGAACTCCATACAATACTTTCTTCTTCAAAGTTTGTATTACTTTTCTCTTTGCTATTATTTACTTTTCTCTACACATATACGTATGCATTATTTCATTTATTTATTGCATTTAATGATTTATTTACATATTAATTAAATCCATTTATTTATTTATTTATTTATTTATTTATATATTTATTATTTATTTATACGTACCATTTATTTTAAAATTCAGAGCAACATCGATTTACGGATTTCTAGTCCATAACACTTTTGGCACTTTTAAGAAGTAACTCTTTAATTATATCTCATCCATACATACCACTTTTAATTTCACTTTTATCAGTTAATTTGTGATGGAATAATTTTTGATATCTTAGCTAACAATTTTGTCGTCGTAAATAATTATTTTGGAATCAGAATTTGGTCAAAAATACTTGGCTGAAATCAACTGCTCTCAAAAAATTACTTTTATTATCCTTATACTTTAATATTTTGCTTTATATTCATAAAATGTAATATTAAATACTGCAATAGTATTTGTAATCATATCAATAAACTTGATTTAAAACTAAAAAAACACATAATTTTATTAGTGACATGTACTTAATATTCTTCAATTAACAACAAAAAGCAACTTTTAATTATTTTAATTTTTTACAAAAAGAATAATAACCTTTAATTTTTTTTATATTTAATATTTTCTGATAAGAATTATATATTCTATTTTTAGTTGCGAGAAAAATATCGAACTTTTGCATAACTTTTTTTTCCTTAAATAAGTAAATCATTTGCGATTTTTTAGAATTGGCAGTGATTAAAATAAAATTATCTGGTATGTTATAGGCAGCACATAGTAATGATTTTAGAAAGGTTTAATTAATTTGCATAAATTTTATATCCAATCGACATCTTTTCAATAAGCCACTGTTGACAAGGTTGTGTGAGTGCTTAGTACTCTAAGATCGTTGATTCTAAACAAGTTTATTTGTCTCTATAGTGGTGATTTAGTGAGTATTATGGTTTAGTTTAGAGTAGCATTATTTATGTAAATAATTAAAGCTGCTTACTACTGAATAAATACTTTTGATCGCATGAAAATTTGTTAGCGATTTTATTTTTTGAAAAATTCCAATTTTGTAGTTTTTAATTGCAACTGTATTAAACAAAAAACAACAGCAATAAGTGATAAAAAATGCAACCAGATAAACTAACTTATCATGGAATCACTACCATTTTTTTATCATTCTTCTTTTAGTTTTAATAAAAGTTACTGCGATGAAATGCCGAATATATTTTGTTTATTCTTTTTATTATGCACAAATTTTGCATATAATCAAATCAACACTTATTTAATTTTGTAGTATCGTAGTAATTTCGTTTGTTAATTAAAGAATATTTATATTTTAGGAGTATAATTTTTATTTCAAAATCATTTAATTGTGAAAGTTTTCATTATCGAAATTCAATTATCATTTATAATATTAGGTGCGTTTTTTCTCTTTTTTCTTACTTAATTATCATTTTCAGAAGCAAATTTAAAAATAGTTTGATAAATTTGAAGTTAGATTAAAGATGCAAACTTTGATACAATTTTCAGTGCCAAATTTAATCTGCACATTGGTTGTAGCGAGAAGGAAAGGAGAGAATAGATGAGATAGATGGAATAAGTAATTATAAGTAATTCTAAATTGCATATTTCGAATGAAAGATTTATTTTGACATAACACGAAAAGTTTGATATCTTTACAAAAAAATACAATAATGTAATTTTTACTTTATTGAATGAAATAATGTAATTTTTACTTTATTGAAGATATTTTGAATGAAAAAATTGAGGAATAAGTAGTTAGTTAGTTAGTTAGTAATGCATATGATTGTAGCTTAAATCTTATAGAATAAACTATCTTTATGAACAAGTCATTAAAACTTTTTTCATTCTTATTATACATCTTTGTAAGCATTATAAGCTATGTAATTTTTGCATTTACATAGCATTATGAATGTTTGCTGAGTTATTATTAAAATAGATATAATTGTTTAATATTTCCTAAAAACAAAATAACAAATATCAAACTATTTTATTCTAAAATTTAAAAAAAAGAAAATTTTTTTTGAACTTATATATTATAAAATTGCATAAGTATTATAAATTATTACTTAAGTATAATTAAGTACAATAATTGTAATGATTTTTTGATTAACTATTAAAAATATATACTTGAGATTTTGCTTACAGGACGGACTAGAGAAATGTAGTAAAATAAATTTAAAATTAGATATTATGTACAAGAATCATGAACTGATTATGTTTTCAAGGCATGTCAACATTTATTAATAGAATAAATTTGCTCGTTCACTTATTTGATAGTAAAATTTGCTTGATTTTAAACTCACAAATAGCACATTGATTAACAGTTACAGATATTGAGCAGTATGAGAATGCCCAGGAGATTACTGTGATTTAGTGAGTAGAAGGAAAGAAATTTCTTATATATAACATCTCAGGCAATCACAAAGTAATTATTACATAAAGTAGGATTTATAACATAAACAACAACTAATTAATTGCATACTCAGTCTTTGATTATCTCATTTCATTTTATTTTGAAGAATGATCTGTCACACTCTAATCTTTCTAATTAATTTCTTCATATTAAAAAAGTGAAAGTAATCAAGTCAAAGTGTATGTATACTGAATTAGTTCATTGTCTCAAAATTTGTATGCAAACTTTTAACGAAAAAATTTCAATAATAATATTAATAATAATAATAATAATAACAATGAATAATATTCACAGGATATTTTCCATAGTTATATTTTGTTCGGACTAGTTAGTTTGAAGTAATAAATAATCTTGTGTTAATTTCTTGGAATACAGGAATGGGAATATATTTATTACTATTTAAAAGATTATAATTTTGCTTTAAGAATTTTAATCCTAAATATAAATAAGTAAAACTTTCAGAGTTGAATTATCAATTCAATCAAGCTTTTGTTTCATTTCACTTCGCTAGCACGGTATGAACAAATTTAGCATCAGATAGAACGTTAATTTTGTTGCTTGCAGTGTTCCTGGGAGTATACTTTTTCATTGCAATACATCTTGCGCTTGTTTAATTGTGCTTAAGAAAAAAAATTCTTTGTAGATATCTTTTAAGGACTGATATTGGTTGTTGAGTAGGCCTTAACTTTTGTTATTATGCTTCTCGTGCATCGCATATTACTCTGCCACAACTGGTTAGAACTCAATGGAGCAGATACTTGCTGCAGAAGTTAATTCTTGTCATTATCACTGTTATTATCATTTTTTGTGATGTTGCTCTATTTGTGCGCTTTGGTACATTCACAACTGATACAATTAGCACGTAAGTTTTACATATACTTCAGTATTTTGAGTAAGTATTTTTTTTTGTTTTTTTTCTGCTTTAATTATTAAATTGAAATTACTGGTATATATTATTAAATATATCAGTTTTTTGGTATATAAATTAAGTAAATTATTTTCTAGTATGTAGTGAATAATAGATAAATAATAGATGAATAGATAATCATTATTTAAATGATCGCTTCAGTATTGCATAAAACAAAAAAAAATTTTTCAATAAACTTTATGGTATTTAATTTTATATTGATTATTCAAGTTTTACTAATTTTAAATAAAATTTTTACATCATTATTTGTTTGATTGAAATGGACAATTCTTTTAAAGCATGAAAATTCAAAAAATTATCGCTTTTTGAGATTTGTTTTTGTGCTTTTATCAAACATATATATATATATATATATATATATATATATATATATATATAT
>UYYF01004575.1:8286-18443 GCA_900618365.1 Thelazia callipaeda
CAAGCTAAGTTTATAGGAAATTTAATACTTAAATACAAATTAACAAAATTGCTTTACATTGCTAAATATTTGATCTGAATTTTAAGCTTAATTAGAAATTATAAAAATTAAAATCCCACGAAGTGATTTTTTTTTAAAACAAAAATGATAAAAACAAAAAGTTTAAACAAGATCAAAAATGTCAAAAAGAAAATTTATTTAGAATATAATTTGATTGAAAATTATACCTTTTATACCTAAAGAGTATACATAATTCCAAAGTTTTCGAACTTTTCACTTCTTCAAAATTAATCACTTAATTTGGGATGTTAACGCAAGAACGAAACGTACTAGAACTTAGGTTTTTACAGCCATCTTTTGACTGTGAACTATTATTATCGAGTATTTAATTCTTTCAACTCCCCTTTTCAATAGTACAACACATTCTGGTTTTTTCGATCTATTCATCGGTTCATATGTGTGTATAAACGTAAGTATTTTGATTGTGTGTGCGTGTGTTTGTGAGTGTCTGTGCGTGTATGAATTTGTGTGCGTGTACGAATCTGTGTGCGTGACTGTGCGTGAGTGTGCGTGCGTGTTTATGAGTGTCTGTGCGTGTATGAATCTGTGTGCGTGAGTGTGCGTGAGTGTATGTGAATGTACACACATGAATGCGTGCTTATAACTGTCTGTGCATCAGTGTGTGTGAGTCTGAGTGTGTATTTACGAGTGTGTGTTTGTATGTTTGTAAATGCATGCGTGTATGTGTGTGTGTGTGTGTGTGTGTGTGAGTGTACGTGAATACGTCTGTGAGATGTGAGTGTGCGTGTTTATGTTAGCATGTATGTACGTTTACGAGCATATTTAAACGCGTACTTGAGGGTCTATGCGTACTTGATAGTTAAAAATGCTCTTAATATTTTTAACTTTTTTATAACACGCAAAATCATAATCATAAGTACACGCGTAATTATGCGTAAGTAAATGTTATATGCATTAATTATTGTAATATTAAAATAAGTTTGTAATTATTTCTGACATTTGATGGCAACATTTTAAATTGAATTATTTCTCAATAAACATCCTATTTGCGCATTTAAATTATTTCCATTGAAGTTAGTCTCAAAGAACTGACTACAATTATTATTTATTTGTTAAATTTATTTTTAATTTTAGGAAGCAAAATATGCATTTTATTAATTTAATAATAGCTTTAAATACATAATAATACATTAATAAGTGTTATTTATTCCTTGGAAATTAATACGTCAACAAGAAAATTAATATGAAAGTAAGAACAAACTTTTAAATTGATCAGTAGTCTATCATTTCAATTAAACATCGTATCCTAATTTGGTGAATTAACCTCCAAGAATACTTGTTAATTTCAAAAAATGTTCTCGTCTATAAAAATAAACTGCTACGATTAGTGCAGTTACGGCCTTGACCGTAAACAGTAAGTCCATTAAGTGCGTAATACAAACATACACTGATTTTTTTTACGTCATTTGTGATGTCATAAATCAGTGATTAACATTTGCTTTAATCCTTACTTTTGCTCTACACTCAACTTTACACCCACATATCATTAAAGCATTAAATCTCATACATTAACTGAACTCGTAAGTGATCTCGGTATGCATAAATCTGCTAATTTTGGCATCAACAATGAATCAGACAAATAATTATATATTTATTTGCTATTTTTATATTTTTAGAATTTTCGTTAGCATTTATTTTACAAAAAGTAAAAAAAAACTTGAATTTCTAAAAAAATCACGAAAATTTGAAAAGTTTTCCGTTTTTACAATTAAACATTGTAATAGCTTACTTGCTAAATTAAAATGATGCCTCAGTTTACTGTTAATTTTGACTGCAATAAAATTTTATCTTAAAAATTTTATTAAAGCAGAATTGACATTTACTTCACAAAGAAATAATACTTGTGATATTACTATAAAGTTATTATTCTATTATTCGCTACCTAAAAATTTAATAATGCCACTTTAAATTTTTGAAATTAAAAAAATTTACTTTTTAATATTTTAAAAGAGTAAGTTGTGCATAAAATTTCTTCTACACAAAGGTATTTTTTACTTTTAATTAAATGTATTAAATTCAAATCTATTACATGAAACTCCAATATTTAAACCAAAGTAATTGTTCTAAACAAATTAAACAGCCATTTTTGCAAATATCCATTTACAAGTTAACTGAATAATCTGAACAATAACACATGAGCGGTTAGTTAAATATTGTTCTTTACACCAAATAAACAAAATTAGCCAGTAATTTCGATAGATTGGCATAATTATGCATAATGTGAAAATTTAAATGTTGCTAAGAAGCTGAAGTAATCTAATAATCAAACGTAAAATGAGGATAAGCTGCAACCAAATTTATTTGATGAAGTTTTTGTTTTTATTTTTGTTTCTTTATTTAAAATCACTAAAATACTAAAAACAGGTTAATTTGAAATTAAAAGATGGATTAAAATGAGCTTTGGACTACTTAAAAATTTCCAGGATGAAAATAAATCAAATTCGTAGCATTATATTTCCATATTTTTTTAAGTTAAAGTAAGCATTATAAGTAGTTTCTGCGTATTAAAATAAATAAATTCCAATTTGATCAAAGTAGCACAATCAGCAGTACTTGCAATAGTTTGAATAATATTATAAATAATTATTTTTTCGCTTTTTAGTAAAAAATCTTAATAATTTAATAAAAAATAAGACGTAAAAATAGAGATTAGTGCTACTGATGCAAAGAACACAAATAATAACACAATAAACGAATAATTTTTTAATTTGCGAAAGATTTTTTTAAAAATTATTCTGATTTTATCAGTTTTAAATGGTTGTTTTTCAATTATTTGTTCAAATAATTTTAGAATATTTTTCAGTGTGTCAAAAAAAAAGGGTCAAAAATTTTTTAATATCAGATATCAAATCAAACTTTGATAACACATTTTTTCAATCGCTTATATTTTGAAAAACACTTCATTTTGAAAATTGAAAAAATAAGGTTTTATTTTTGAATTTTAGAAATTAAGTAACGATGCTTAATTATTGTGGTTTGATTACAATGAAAAACATATAAGCAAATTGCAGAAGTAAAGAATGTTGATGATCAAGTTTTAGCTTGAAAGTTTGTCAATATTTATTTATAAACGAGCATATTATTAATAATATATAAAATTTTATATGATTACTAAAAATTACTTTAGTATAATATAGAAATTTTTATCCTAATTCATAATTTAGCACTTTAAAACAAATCATACTTACTAATTTTGTCTGTTATAGACAAAATATAATATAGTTATAATAGTTAAAATATAGTTTTAATATAGTTTTTGGAAGTCAAAAGCTTGAAAATATTTGTATGCAATAAAACAAACAATATTGTTATCAATTATCTTCGAATATGAACAAAATTTCTTCTATACTATCTGAAGCAAATTATTAATTGTTAAAATCTTAAACTATTTTTGAAAAAATCCAAAAATTGACAATTTTATTTGATGATTTCGAGGGAAAAATCGTAAAATCCTGCGATTTCATTGCGATTCGATTTCCCATTGTTTTTTAGAGATAGAATTCTTGGGAGTATCTTTTATATGGGTACTGACTTACATGGTAACATTTTTTTTGAAATGTTAACTCTATTTTATATAATGGCTTTGGCTTTAAATACTTTTTGAAATATGTAAAAAAGTAAGGTAACATTGAAATTTTCTGCGAATATTTAAGAATTTCAAAGTGAAACTGTGGAAAATATTTTTGAAAAATTATAAAATTATTAAGTCTTTTCTGTTTAGAAGCAGATCTTTTTCATAGTCAACATAAACAATAAATATAAAATTTTATAAAATTACGTAAAAATTTTAAAAATAATTTCTACGACTTGTATTATTTAATTTTTATTTTCACAAAAACTTTTGATTTTCATAATTTGAGCAGAAAGTTTTATATGCTTTGCAGCTAATTTTTGCTGAATTATTCTATCTCTAATCTGATTCCATTCAAACGTCATCAGAAATTATGACAAATTATAAAAAATTGTCTAAATTAAACTTTGACATGTGCTGTAACATCTGCTTGTTATATTAAATTTTTCCTGCTAGATTTTTAAAACTTTTTTCAAAAATTAATGATTTAGTCTGATATCCACAAGATAAAGCTATAAAGTGATTAATTTGATTTTTAAAGCTAATTTGATTAACAAATCAATCATTTACTCATCAACCAACTTTTTATAATAATTTATGTCATAATTTCTAATATTGTTTGTGAATTTGTCAGATTATAAAATTGATTTACAGTCTTTATTTGGAGTTTATCAGTGATTGAAAATAACGAATTGCTGAAAACACATTACGAATTGAATAAGCTCTAATTTGATTTTATCAATGACAAATTTTTTGTATAAAGGTCACTAAATCAATCATTTACAGTTCAGAAATGCCATTTTTGATATTTTAATAAATTATTTTTACTTACTTAGTGAGCAACATTTTAAGATCTTGTCTCAAAATTTTATCCAAAATAATATTGCAATATTTTTGTATCGTTGAAATACTCAAAAATAATTCCAGAAATTATTTAAATTAAGTATAGGTTTTTAAAGGCTAAATATTCAAAATATGATTCATACAGTTAATTCAAAACATCTACTGATATCATGATCAATTATATGATTACATTTTTAGTAATTTCTTTATGCTTGGAATAAAATCACAGGAATACAAGTCAAATAGCTGAAAAAAGAATAGTTTGCTGGATTAAATGCACGACTAGTTTTCACGTAACAAAATTACAACAGCATCTTTTATTATAATCATACAAAATTATGCAAAACTTAACTATGGCAATGTAGTGATATGATAATATGATAACGATAAGTTTATCAGCAGTTACTTAGTGTAAAACTCAAAAAATTGTACTAAACATATCAATGTTTCGGTTTTGTCATATTATTTCCTCATATATTACAAATTTTATCCAAACTTCGCACAAGTCTGAAGTTTAATTAATTTTGATTACTACTGTATTCATTCCATGTACAAATTTTACGAGAACATTTACGACCAATTGTTGGAACCAAAGTTGTAGTACAGAAGAATTGTACAGTTGAACTGGAACTACGAAATCTAATCGGGAGTGGATTATAAATTCCCGCTGTAAAATCATCTTCGTACTGAAACTTTTTTAAAATTATTCGTGATTCAGAATTAATAATTATTCATAATTTTTAGATCATAATTGACCAGCTATTCATAATCAGTTGAAGACATTTTTATTCACAATTTAGAGGGAATGTTTTTTTAATGAGTTTTGATTTAAAAAATTTATAGACAGAAAATTATCATAAGCTAATAGTTTTTCAGTTTATTCTTCATGTCAAATATTATATTACTTATATGATATTAAACTTTGAAAGATATATAATATTGATCGATACATTACAACTAAGTCAAAAGCAGAAATTGAAAAATAAAAACTGAAATATGCAAATTTTTTTATTCCTCCAAATCTGTCCTTCCAAATGAAATTTTTCGAGAAAAATAATCATTTAGAAAGATCTCACGAAAGGTATCCGTACTTACTGCATAATTACTATTAAAGTAATAACAAATCATCAATGTTAATAAAACTAACAATTACTTTATAGAGTTATGAGAATTTTGAAAATTTTTTTACATTTTTAAAATCTGAATTTTTGTACATTTAAAACTTGCCAGTACATGCTCGAACAAGCTTGGCTCGGTAGTACAACCATTTTCATCAATAATTCTATAAGCTTGCGCATCTTTTTCATCGCTATTTACAGTGCAATTTGCAACATGCAAACAGTAACCTTTTTGTACATTACATTTTATTTTGTAGTACAGTTTTGAGTGCAAATTTGTACCTGTAAATTTCACTCGAATTGTTTGAATATGAAAAGTTGCGCAAAAAGTACCAGTAAAATGCTTGGTGAGAATAAAAATAAAAATTTTGCTTTTACATCTTTCAGATGGAAAATTGTTGTAAATTGACATATCTTTGGGTTATTAATCTATAATAAATTTGACTTAATTTGTAAAAGAATCTTTTATTCAGATATTATGAAAACAAAATATTAATTTTTATTTTTTAATTAATAATTAATTAACGCATTTTTATAGATTGAATTGTTATTGTTGCTTCTTCGAAACTGAAGCCGCCATTACCAAATTTAGATTCAAAAACAAAAGAAAACATTTTGCTAGTAGCTTCTATTTACATGCTTTATTGACCTCTTATCTGTCTCATTTTTATTTATTTCTCCAAATGAAATTTTTTGAGAAAAATAATTTTTTAGAAGGGTTTCACGAAAGATGATATCTTTACTTGATAACAAATAATTATACAAAAATATTAATTATTAATTAAATTCCAGTACTTACAAAGTAAATTAATTCCGTCTTTACTTCTGCAGATATTTATTATTCAAATTTTTAAATCTTTTAATTTTAATTAAATGGAGCAAATAACTTCGTGTAATATTTGAGAAAAAAGAAAAAAATTGGAACGAACCCGAAATGACTTCACCATTTGGCCCTTCGTTATGCACCGAAAATTGACATTGTGCTTTTGGGAGATGAACTTTTTCAATTGACTTTTCAAGAATTTTTGCAGCTTCAATTTTTACAAAAATACAAGATACTGCGTAAAATAACACTGAAATCATTTGCCTGAAAAATAAAAGTTAATTATGCAAATTCACTAAATAATTGTCATTTTAAAAAAGTTGACTTAAGTTTTGAATTAATCGTTAAATCAAAAATTATTTGAATTAATCATTAAATCTAAATTTATTGTGACTTGTGTGCTTGATTACTTATTAAATTTTTGATAACAATTGAAATAAAACTTTTTTTCTGTTCAATATTTTGGTTTTTTTGACTGCTGGAACAATAATGAAAAAATATGAGCCTTAGGATTAAGCAAAAGTATAATAATTATGTGAGTCTATATTTTACATTAATGACAAGTATTTATTACAGAGAAATTTTGCTGACAATTAAACCAAAATAAAAACTTGGATTTAAAAAATACTTATTTTACAAAAATGTTTAAGAAGACGCTGTAGAAAAGTCAAATCAAAGAAATAAACATGATCAAATTTCTATTCTCATGTAAATTAGTTACTCTAACATTTATAAAAATCTATTTCAATGCAAAGAAATAAAAATTGCTTAATTTAATTGAATTAAAGGACTGATTAAATCACTGATATGAATATTTATCAAACAAAAACTCTGACAAAATTTTAGATTTATTTTTGCGACATATAAATTTAAATATGAGCACATTACTGACCTACTTACTGAACTGAAAAAATAATATAAAGTTCATTTTTGAAATGATTAAGTTTTTTCAAAGTGAATTATTAATGGTCTTTCACAATTAGTCTAAAATAAAGTTATAATTATGAAGCTAGTAAGATAGTTGCCAAATTATAAAATTAAGAGATTAATAAGTGAAAATATAAACTGTAATACTAAGCATATTGTGATGTTGAAGGAAAATAACTTGAATAGTAGAAAGGATGACTGGTAGAAAAATAAATGAATAAATTCTTGCAGTGTCTACCGGATGTTAAGTGATATTCGGAGTGAGAGGGAAATAGTCAAAAAATATGGGTCATTAGGTCAAATGTGTAGTTTGAGAGATAAGAATAGTGCTATTCTTTGATAATCTTTTTCATTCTTTGCAATGTTTCACTGCAAAAAAAATGCTTTTATTATAAAAATTTGAATGATTTTTTGAGTATTCTAAAAATATTTAAATAATCAATAAGTTGAAATTAACTTATACAAAAGTAATCTGCTAAAATATAACGAGTTATATTTATTATTTCATACTTTTTAAATGCACCTAATGCTGTTGAAATTGCATTATTTAATAATATACTTATAAAAGGGTTAAAGTTTGCTATCGTAATTAACTTTAAATAAATTATATCTTTTTAATTAATTGAGGAATTTTTTTAAATATTGAATATTTTTAGAAACTGATTATTCTCAAAACAATAAAGAGCAGTGTTTTGATTTAGTAAAAAAATTTTTCAAATTTTGATTGAATGAATCAAAAAGTCACAAAAAGCTTACAAATGCATGAGTAATAATTTCAAGAAGTATCGTAAGCCTCAGCAAGAAGAAGCCATTTTACACGTGTTATCAATATTGAGCTTAATGTTTATGAATAGTCGAGAATTCATCATCACTGACAATTAGAAGGAGGCGTTTTGCCCAAAATTCTTGCATATATTAAAGTAACGTAATTTTTTTGAATTATTTTTGATTTAAAAAAATAAATGAAATGCAATGCATATTTTTGCTTCTTGCATTATATTTATTATCACTTTTTAAAGGTAATGCATTGTGATAAAAAAAGAAACTTTTTGCTTATAAAAAAGATCAAATTTTGAATTTAATTAGTAGTAATTCAAAATTTGTTTTTATTAAACTCTTTTTAATAAGCAAAATTAATTCAAATTAAGCGAAATTATTCTTTTTAATAAGCAAATTTCTTTTTAAGCAAACTCTTTTTTAAAAAATATCTTAAAAAAGTTGAAATTTGTATAATTAAATTATTTTTTTACATATTTATTTGATGATTTTACTTTTTAGCATTTTCGACTACTCTAATTTCGAGTACTACTGACTTAACAGTAGTGAATTTGCATAATATCGTGACGTGTACACAAAATGGTTCACATATTTTGCTACAATCAAATTATTTGAGATATTATAAAGTATGTAATATTTGCATAACAAATAGCAAATTAAGCTGTTTTAATTTACATATTATTTTCAGTTTTATTTACTTTTTTTAAGGACTCAATAAAAGTTATACTACAAGATGGAAAAGAAAGTAATCAAATAATGTGTGAATTTGAAGTGAAAATGCACAGAAGTTTTCAAGATAATAGTATAATGATTCCACAAACGTGCACGTCAAATGAGACTACACAAAAGGTAAGTAAGTAATTTGTAATTATTATTGCCTAACTGAAATTACAAATTGTTATTAAAACAGATTGCTTAATATTGCTGTTTATTTTTAGTGATTATTTTTTAATTATATTAATTAATATTAACCCTATTTTTATTATTTATATACCCAACAAATGAATAAATTTAGATTTAGTTTAGAATAATAATTTTGATAATTTTAGATTTTGTTGATAATTGGGAATAAAAGAAAACACAAGCTACATCTTACATGCAACCAAGAAGTAGTGCTATTTTATTTTTTAAATAATTCCTATATTTTTTTTATTAAGTATAAGTATTTAACATCAATCCAATAGTACATTTAAATAACATAAAATCAAAATTTTTAATTTAATTTTTACTATTTCAGTAATTAATTTTTATTAATTGCATTTTATTACTTTTGTTTTTCATTATATTATTTTTTATTAATGAATTCAGGATGAGATTAGTGTAAGTGTGAATCAAAATGGTGAATTAGTACAAATAAATTCATCAGTACAAATTGGTTTTGATCTCGATATATTGATTTCTTCAAAAATCAGTATGGGTTATTTTTAATAATATTGCAAAGAGAATAAAAAATATATTCATAAATATAAAATACTAATCAAAAAAATAATTTCTTTATGTAAGAGATGCTGTAAATAATATTATTCATTCTTGTTGAATGAAAAATAGAATTTTTGATGAGCAGAATCAAATTTACTTAATTTCATAAAACTTATACATTATCTTAATTAAAAAAAGTCTAATCTTTGTAAATTATGCATTAACATAACATATAAATATTCAAAAATTCTTTTCATACAAATTTTGTTAAAATAAAATATTTTGCTGATTTGAATTTGATTATTTAAATTACAAATTTCAGTGCCATTTCGTATTGTTGACTGTTGGACTGAACAGCAAAATCACGTGATGAACTTTATCCACAACGGTATTCCATTAAGGGATGCGCAAGAAATACCTTTGTGTAAACTGAACCGTGTAAATGGATACAATTATTCTAATTATGATACCAACAATTATAGCGATTTGATGAAAGAAACAAATAGAAACTGGCATATTCAGTTACATTTAAGCTGGGATACTTTGCCAGATAGTCATCAGAAGGCACTTAAACAACTGCTTCGTACAAAACCACTTT
>UYYF01004575.1:19149-54722 GCA_900618365.1 Thelazia callipaeda
AATTTTCGAAAAAATTTTCGACTAAAAATAATTTTGCCATTTCTTACTTTAGTTATTATCATTGTATTGAGCAAAAGTTTCAAAAATGTGCTATTTTAATGCAATTTTTTATTATTAAATTAGAGTTTAGATTATTGATTAAAAATTATATCGAAAAATTGTCATAAAAAATTTTGCTTTTATTTTTGTAATAAAAAATATTTTAGCTAAATGAAACATCAATGATAATAAGTTTTGGACCATTTGGAATATTTATACCACAATTTTATTTTCTTCAAAATCTCTTCTTTTCATGCTGTCCGCTGGAAACAACAATAGCTTATACAAAAATACTTCAACGTGCTGCTCAAAAAAAGATTTTATGCTCAAAAGTAATACTTTTAATAAAAATAAATTCTTATAAAAAAAGTTAATTTTGATTAATAATGAAAAATTATTGCAAAAGTCAAAAATTATTTCTTAAGATTTAAAAAATTAGATTTTTAAAATAAGATTTTAAAATTGATTAGTTCACTAATTTTCAGGTCTCAACTACAACAGCTTTAATTATTACTTTTACGTCATTCGTATTCGCTGCTTTATGTACTTCGTTAGCGATTTCCTTTCGACAAGTGTTACGTTAGATAGTAAACGTAATTTTGTTTTTATTTTCCTTGCAAAATTTTTAAACGTTACTAATTTTCAACTCAGTAAATTATTTAAAGCTGACATTTGCTTTTTAAAAAAATTTGTTCGTTTTCAAGTTTAAATTTGCTTTAATAAATACGATTTAGTATTATGAGTATAGTAGCTTTATCTAAAATTGCTGCGTAGCTTACAGCTTGTGATATCACTTTAAAATCTCTTTTTGTAAGCCTTCCATATTCAGTTGGAGTGTTTTTTAACAATAAAATAAGGTCAAAGTTCATTAAAAAGAAATGTTGTTGTTCATTATGAGTGAAAATGGTAATTATTCAAGCTCGTTGTATTAACATTTACATTATATGAAATTTGAAACAAATGACTGAGCTCATTCAAATTTAATTAGTTGAACTCTTTTTTTAATATCTTACTACTTATTGTCCTAATAATTCAAAATTTTAATTTTGTTTGATTTTTTTAAAAAGAATAAAACTTAATATGCATGAATAAAATTTCAGTGACCAATGAGATGTAATGTGAAAAAGTTTAGTAATGATAAAATTGTAGCACATTAGACATGCAATTTTTGAACGAAAAGACAAAAAATTAATTCAAATTATTTTATTCAGCGTGGTATAAGCATCTGTGGACAGTAATCAGAGAGTCATATGAAGAAGTTATCATAACAAACCATAAAAATCACTGATAATTTCAAATGATAAAAATTATAATAAAAGAGGCAAGCATCCTTATTGAATAAGCAAATATATACCAACAGTGACCATCTGACCAACTGAACAATATAAATGCACGATGGAAAAAAAGCAAAAATAGAAAAATTTAGAAGCATTTGCGATGTACGATTGATGGGCCAGATTCGTCGTATTCTTGCTTTGAAATCCACATCTGAAAGTTATTAATCCATCAATAATTAATCCTTAATACAATTGTTAAACTTAATTTACAATAATTTTATTTTATAAAATTTATCAAACTTGATTTTTGTGAAAAAGTTAAAATTTAAACCTGCTGGAAGGTAGAAAGTGATGCTAAGATGGAACCACCAATCCATACGGAATATTTGCGCTCAGGTGGAGCAATGATTTTGATTTTCATTGTGCTTGGTGCTAAGGCTGTTACTTCTTTCTAGAATTAAAACTCTATATTTTATAGTCAACTTGAAATTGCTTTATAAATATTGGCATATAAAAATAATTATTTGTAATAAAAACTTCTTTGAATCTGAAAACCATGATCAAAAAGAATTATTAATTGGTATATTTACCTGCATTCTATCAGCGATTCCAGGGTACATTGTTGTGCCACCAGACAAGACAATATTAGCGTATAAATCTTTTCTGATGTCAATATCACATTTCATGATGCTGTTGTATGTTGATTCATGAATACCAGCAGATTCCATTCCCAGGAATGATGGCTAGAATTGAGCAATTTAATTCATGAGAAAATACTTATTAAAAAACAAATGAAAAAATTTTCTACAATAAAAAAATTTTGGTAAATATAAAGTTTACCTGGAAGAGAGATTCTGGGCATCGGAATCTTTCATTGCCAACAGTAATAACTTGACCATCAGGCAGTTCATAAGATTTTTCAAGGGATGAAGAAGATGCGGCGGTAGCCATTTCTTGCTCAAAATCGAGAGCAACATAGCACAGTTTCTCCTTGATGTCACGGACAATTTCACGTTCAGCAGTGGTCGTGAATGAGTAACCACGCTCAGTTAGAATCTTCATCAAGTAGTCAGTCAAGTCACGTCCAGCAAGATCCAAACGCAGGATAGCGTGAGGCAAAGCGTAACCTGAAATCAACCTTCTCAGTGTATGTGCAAAACAACTGAATACTTTTTGATGAATTCGAAAGAGCCTCAGCTGAACAAATAGCATAATCAATTGCTTGCATAGAGATCTTTTCGGATATCCATATCACACTTCATGATAGTTATAATACTAGCTGACCTTCATAGATTGGAACAGTATGAGTAACGCCATCTCCCGAGTCGAGAACGATACCGGTAGTACGACCAGAAGCGTAGAGGGAAAGCACAGCTTGGATGGCAACGTACATGGCTGGAGTGTTGAAGGTTTCGAACATGATCTGCGTCATCTTCTCCCTATTGGCCTTAGGATTCAGAGGGGCTTCTGTAAGCAGAACTGGATGTTCTTCTGGCGCTACTCGCAGTTCGTTGTAGAATGTGTGATGCCAGATTTTCTCCATGTCATCCCAATTTGTTACAATGCCGTGCTCAATCGGGTATTTGAGCGTCAAGATACCTCTTTTCGATTGTGCTTCATCTCCTACGTACGAATCCTTTTGACCCATACCCACCATCACACCCTAAATACTCATTTCTCAAGTTGTTAATCAATAATTTTCGTATCAATCAATACTGCTGAGATATATTCCCATGTCTTACCTGATGCCTTGGTCGTCCCACAATGGATGGAAAAACTGCTCGTGGTGCGTCGTCACCAGCGAATCCTGCCTTACACATCCCCGATCCATTGTCCACCACTAATGCTGCTACTTCTTCGTCGCACATTTTGTTTATAAGTTAGCGACTTGTAAGAGAATGAATTATTCACTGCAAAACGTCTTATCGTAAAATTTAATATATAAAAAAGTTTAAAGCGCAAAACGATCTAAGAGAGTGGACGTGTATAGAAAAAAAGTTGTAATAAATAAAGCAATTGTTATCTGTAGGAGAAATTCAAGAATTTCTTGAAGTATTAACTTCTGTTTAGAGAGGCTTCTATTACAGCTAAAAAAAACTAAGCTACTTTATTGTACAATTTTATCTCTAACTAAAATTCAATTTTTCATTCAACCTTTTTTTGAATGTTAAAATTAAATATCACAAATTATTTGCGTATAAAAATCAAAAAAAAATTCAAATTAATTATTCATTTTGATAATTTTTTTTAACCAATAAATTTTAATAAAAATACAATAATGTTTTTGTTGTCTTCCATAAGTTTTCTGCATACAGTACTTGTAAACAGACTAAACTTACGCTTTTTATAAATAATTTGCTTATACAAGAATAAAACAGTAAATGAGTGCATACAACTCTTAATATTGCTGCTACATCTAATTATTACGATTAATAAAAAAGAACAAAATATCATTTGAATATCACAGATTTATTTGTAAAACAAAGTAACTGGATTTGTAATGAATTTTTTGTCAGTTATATATGTAAGTTGAGTAAAAATTATGTAATGTTTGGTTTTTATAGAAATAATGATAATAATAATAATAATAATAATAATAATAAATTAGTAAATTGATAAATAATAAAAGTGAATAAGAACGATCATAGAGTAGAGAGTATGAACAGAAGCAACCGTTTGCAGTCAATGTTTAAACGAGAGTGACATATAGTAAGAACAGACGCAACCGTTTCTAATCAATGTTTATCGTAGCAAAATTTGCATAAATGTGAAAGATGATTAGGCTGAGATTAATGAATAATGTGCGCAACTGCTTAACCAACAACTGCCTTCTGTTAATACTTTCCTGCAAATAAATGCATTCTCAACAATAATGCATTACTTTTATACACGTCTAAAGTGTGTAACTCTTTTTTCGCGTGGGTGTATGTCTGAGTATATATGTAAGTATCTACGAATGTATGTAGGAGTGTGCGTGCATACATGGTGGTATACTGTGTTATGCTAAGCAATAAACTACCGCCCCAGTTAGACTGAGAATTGCAGTCGAGACTGACTGTTTCTTGGAATTGCTTACTTCTAAGAATTGCGCAGCCCTGCCTTCCATCTGTTTCTTCTGTGCACACTTCTTGGAATGTCAACATTTCTTAGCTTAAACTTTGTTTTTTACATTTTATTTAAAATTGCTAAAATTATGAGCACTCATCCAGACATTCATATGTAAATACAATACACGCACATGTGAATATAAAAACACAAAAATTCACATATGATACAAGTAAATATAAACTGAGATTATTTTTGTGCACAAATTCAGTCTAATGTTCAAATCAGTGATTTCAGTTTTTTATCACACCAAAGCTAACATCGAACTTTGCCAATTTTGCTTCCACTATAAACACTAATTTATATTAGCTAATGATAGTAGCTAAGAAGGTGATTTCTTTCTAAATCGGTGTTTTGAGAAGTATTTCGTTTTACTCTCTTAAAAAGTAAGTAATTCATTAATTTTATCACAAGAACAAACTAAAACTTGTTGGCATTGCAATTAATTGAAATTAAATTCGAAAATTATAATGAATCAGTTCTGTAATTACATTGATCTTAATGAGTGATTGTAATCCAACAACTTTACTTTTGTCAATGATGTAAAGAAGTAAGACCAATGTAGTAGATTATTTGCATTATTATTTTTTAAATTAATTAATTAATTACTTAATGTTCTTCTGTATTTATCAGCATTTTTCACTGCAATTAAATCATAATAAAATCAAAAATTGAATTAAATAAAGTTTAAAGCATCAGCCGTGTATTACTACTGCTGTAATTTTTGTTCCTCTCCATGCCGTAATAGTTTTTTTCAAGAATGTAAAGCTAGTTCTTAGCTAGATTTTTTGTATCCAGTCATTTGTGTTTTGCTTTCAAAAAATACATTTGCTCTATTATTTTTATTTTAATAAAAAATGATTGACTAATTTTTTTGATCCTAAAAATTAGACAACTATGCTTAAATTTATATATAACTGAGTAGTATGTCAAGTTTTTAAGCACATATTTATTATGGATAAAAAAATTTTTCTTAAACATTATGCATATTACAAAGTAATCTTCAACGAAACTTTCATCAACTTCTTTAAAAACTAGCATTTACATAGTACCAACATCTGCTAGCCATAATTCTAGCAAAATCTCATTTATTATCTTTTCATATTTTTTGAAGTGTAAAATAAAACGTTAAAAAGAACATCTACCTCACAAATAGCTATAGCTAAACATTAGTCTAGTACATTATATTCCTTTGCTTACTTACTTACTTCAATTATTTGTTTATATTTCAATTCTAAGATCTCAATCTTACGTTATCATTATTACAACTGTTGTATAATTTCTTTTCTTCATAATAAGAATATAACGTAGATGAAAAGTGAAAAAATAAAAGACTTCTCATTATATATATTACTTATTTAAATATTCATTTTTTAAATACTATTATTCAAAATTTTGGAATATTAGCACATATAAGCAAAAAATACCGTTACGACAGTAATACTTTCTTGTATAATTTAAACAAAATGCGTATAAAACTTGAGATGTTACGTGGAAAATTTTCCATCTTATTCTGTACAATAAACGAAAATATGTCAGATTTTGTTGTATAGCTGTGATTGCTAGCGGAAAGAAGAAATTCTTGAGAAAAATAAAAGTTGATATTTCGAGAGTGAGTGCTACTATCTGATGCTATTAAACATGGTACATACACACACACACACACACACACATATCTAGTTTGCTTGTAATTCCAAGAATTACAAACATTTACTTCAAAACTTTTCTTCATCTTTCTAATCTTCGTTTTTATATGAACAATTCGAGTTTAACAAGATAACACATATATACATATTACAATACATACACCAAAACAGATTTGATATATTCAATAATAATGCAAAAATAAAAGTGATACATGAAATTAAACCAGGAATAGATAGTTTATCAAAACATACAATTGACTGAATATTTCTTACAAAAAAAAAATTAATGAAACAAATAATCACTACTCACACACTACACCATAATTTGCTTGCACGCAAACTACAGCTAAACCTTTCCACGTCATGTTTTGAACCTGAAGTACACGACTGTCCGATATTCCATTATTTAAAATGGACCAAAACATCAACTTCACTTCCAGTACTATCCTGAATGTTCATCGAATCATCTTCTAATTCTCAACTTTCATCAACCTCAGATTATTTATAGATTGTCAATTTTGTACACATCTTGTAAGCAAACAATTTATAACCCTTCTTTAATTATATCATACAAAAATTATCATCTACATGTATGCTACATCATACGTGACTCTTTTCCTTCGCAATATTAATTGCAGAGAATAAATTATTCAAGAAAGACACTACAACAATAACGCTAACTAAAACCATGAGAGTATAATGAAAAACATAAATCAAATTTATTGCAAAATAATGGACCAAAAATAGTGAGACTTTGAGCAAATACAAGTATAAAAATGATTTACTAACTTATGGTTTGCATGCGATTCATTACAGGTATAGTCTTTTCGCATATCTAATCTGCTAACATTCATGAACTTTAAAATTTAGTAAGAACGAAATTTTTGACTTCAACTCTAGAATTATAACTTCAGCTAAAAATAAATTGTTAGAATTTATCAAGTTATTAAAAAAATGAAGCCATATTCAGTGTGCTACACAAATTTAGATTCTTTCCTGAGTATAATAAATTTGAACGTCTTAGATAACATGAATTAGAATGCATTAAATATAACAAAGTAAGCTAAATCAGAGAGTACTATCAAACTTTTATAGTTCTTAAGATTCTTTTTCATATTTAATCAGCCGATATCAAATTAACCAACAAAAGCACCTACACACAATAAACAAATTCCTCCTCACTGAAAGACATTCAAAGTAAATATGAACTGAAGACCATAAAAAACTAAAAAAAGCAAAACAAATACAAATTTAAACATTTACACTGTTATCTAATTTCAAATGATTATAGGTATAACTGATCAACTTCTATATAAACCATGGCCTCATTGAGTCAGAATATTTGCCCTCTTCAAAAATAGCTAATACCAACTTGAGAAATGAAGAATTAAAAATAACAAACAACTCATTGAAAAAATTAACAAGATTCATGGATCAGAATATCAGCTCATTTCAAATGATGCACTGGAATATTTATTGCTTAATGCGACATTTTAAATCTCAGGCTACGTACGAAACCGTACATAAACTCATATATTTTTACATTCTTACACAGAAGTTAAAGTCCAATATATGCAAATTTTATTAGATAAAAAAATTCAACGCCAAACCTTGAAAATTCTGAAAACATGAATGAAAAGTTTACGGACCTCACTGGTTTATCTAATGGAGACAAAGGAAATGAATTTGAATATCAGAATATCTTAAAGCAAAGAATTAAATCAACAAAACTTTATTGCTATTATTCGGACTATATTTTCATTGTTCTTCGGACTTATCTACTTCACTATGCAAATATATATACAGAACGGAAACTTCTTTAAAATTCCGCTATAATTATAAGTGAGACGAAATGATAGAGAATTACAAATAAAAATCATTTGGCGGTTTTAATCCAAGAATTTATGATTTTAAGAGTGTTTAGTGATGAAACCAGTAAGTCAGTTATTTTTGTACAATTATGTATAGCTCGTTGAGACATACTACATCTGAAAATCCTCAAAAGTGGTGCTATTAGCGGGGTCGTTCCAAGAGACCTGCGTATCAGGACTATCCATATGGACACCTTCCATTGACTGATCAGAAGTATTAATGATTGGCGGAGTCGAACAATAAGCATTTATAGATGAAGAAATATGTCCTCGACCTGAAAATGACAAAACTTTTAAAAGTGAGATGTTTGGTTCTCAAATAAGAGTAAATATAAGTTTAATAATGACAAGACTTACAACTGAGAGTCTCAAAAAAAATATAAAACATTTAATACTTTGAGATTAAAATCCCACGCTTTTTCAATAGAGAAGAATTTATGCTAACCAAGAAAACAAACCTGGAGAGCATGCCAACCGTAGGTGATGCTTTTGTTGAGGTAAGTCGAACTGTTGAGTGAACATAGTTGCAAATGGATCGTCACTTATTGAAAGTCCAGAGAGATCCTAATAAAAATTACGACATAACCAACACTTGACAAAATACACAGGTTCAGTAAGCACATACTTGTGTACAAGAATGATTGCAATTTAAATGTTTGTTCGAAAAAGATTAAAAAAAACAAACTTCTGGCCATGCGTCTTCTGAATATTCCATACTACTTGATAAGTTCACATTATTCTCTGATGATCCTTCGCGACCATATATAACAGGACCTGTTAGATGATGATTAGTCGACATTTCTTGCTGAGATGTTGACACAGCCTGATTAGTAATGAAGTACAATAAGTGTGCACATGAAACATTTTGAAAGAGTGAGTCGATACAGCATATAAGAATATGCTCAAAATAATGTGACTTAGAATATTAGAAAAAATAATCGACAAAAAATCCAAAAGTACTAGCAATAAATAAGCAAGAACTGTTGAGATAATCGTACATCGAAATAAAACTGCAAGTCGTTGATTAAAAAACTAACATCCATTTTAACAAATTTTATATCTTAACACTAACTAATAACTAGCATCTATTTTTTTTCCAATACTTACTTGCTGTTGTACTTGGATATCAGCACCTTCCATGTTAGAATATGAAGTAAGAGATGTAGATGTTGATAAAGAAGTTTGATGTGATAATGCAGGATACTGAGGGGTCACTGATGAAGCTGATGGCATGGTATTATAAGTACTGTTTGTACCATATGGATTTTGAGCATACTGAGTTTGAGGAGATGAGTAGCCATTGTATGGTATATTAACATGTCCTTCTGGATGCGTAGAATGCAACAGTGAACGGTGATTGGAAGAAGGTATTGGACAATTCTGATACAAGAGCGATGGATTCCCACCTTGCATGCTGCGCTCATATGCCTGCTTAGCATATGTAGCTAAAATAATTCCAAACAACTGATCAGTATTTTTCAAATAAAAGCTTTAACTTAATTACAGAAACAACTTAATCATATCTGCATGTAATATGAAAAAAAAGATATTTAAAGTTGGTCAGTCTCGATTTTTATTGTCCAACATAAGATGTTTCAAAAAATAACTACAAAACATATGTCCAACTGAAATATACCAATTTAATCCCAAATAGCTATCATGTTACTATAAACTAACCGAAAGGTTGATTTCGACTTTGTGAATAATGATGTAAAGCTGCCATTAATCCACTATCAGCAGCATATAATGAAGCAAGCTGAAAATTTTGCATTCAAACTAAGTTAAATTAACAAAATATTTTCGATATAAAAACTTAAACTTTACTCATGCAACATACGAAATTTGAATACTAAAAAAGGAACTTTTTCTTAACTATAATGCTTATAAACATTTTGATCACCAGAATCCAACACATGTTATATTGCTAAAAAAATCATGCTAACTTCGGGATGTAATGAAAGTTCGTATATGAGACCTAGTGCACTTCTATCCAAATTTTCATCCTTCACATAATTTTGATACAAGCAAAAGACTGGGAGAAGTGCTGCGCAATCACCGTCTCGATCACGAAGCATCAAGAAGTCAGCTCTTCGAATGCAAAATGATATCTAAAAAAACACGTTTTGCTTCGAAAAATGAAAAAACAAGAAAGGACAACTGTCACACGAACTTGATTCAAGAGATGTGGGTCACGACACAAAAGCTGCAACGTAGACAATGATAATTGGACGAGATCTGCAACACGTACTTCCTCCACCATTTTCGTCTGCAAAAAGACCAACATTTATTTATAAGCTACCATATTTTACAATACACCATCTATTTGAAATTCGAAAACAAATCATGCTCGAAACTACAGAAATATTCTCAATGTTTTCTCATGGAAGTAAAGAAACGAAAACATTAAACATCACCTACAGAGCAATGAACAAATAACACAATTATAAATTTATTAATAAATTAGAAATAATCCGCAATTCGTAATTTCAAGGAGCAATGCTTTCCATATAAAAAATTACCGAAGGTAGTTGATCACAAGCAACTTTTAGAATCAGTACAATACGCTCTACAAAATTTGTTTCACAATCAGGTGTTTGTCTTAGGTGAATTTCACGAAAAACTGCAAGATTAGCATCTTGAAGAGCAGCTTTATTTAGAATCTAAAACTTAGTTATATTAGTTTTTCTTCATACAATCGGGAATGAAGGAAAGTGAGAGAAAGTTTTAACTCTTGTTCATTGATTACAATCAAACAAAAAATAAAGAGATAAATGGCATATTTTTGAAATTTTTTACACAAATGAAATAAATTACACATAAAATTTGAAGGTATTATACAGCTAAAATCTAAAACCTGAAGAGTTTGTTTCAAAATAGAAGGCCTCATTTCAGTAAGTTTTCGTAGTAAAAAATCTGCAGCATACTGTTGCTGCAGAACAGCTTTCTGTGCTTCAACCTGATGAGTATGTCCAACACACAAATGACGCAGTGTTGCTAAAGCACGTTCCTAAAATGAAAATAGATATAGCGTTACCGGATATTTTTTACATATAAATATGTCAGAGTCATAGTAATAGAAATATTCAATATATATAATGCTCTAAAGCATAATTCCTTCAACAACGATTTGTTAAAATTAGATAAATATATTTTCAAAAATAATTCATACTTTGATTCACAACATCAGTCATAGAAATAAAGAGTACTGATGGTAGTCCGGGCAAAAACAGGAAAATTCTTCTACTAAAATTACTTGTATATCTTCTACTCTTTGTTGTTGATTTGGAGTGTTAGCTGGTATATTATATGAGCTAATTAAAACACGATAAAGTGTAGCGATTCCACCTCGACTGAATAAAAACTCTTTATTCATTTGATTGTTGGCTAATAAATTAGATAAAATCCCTGTGCAGTATAAAATAACAATTGGATCCATTGCACCTAAAAATTAGCAAAAAAAAGTGTTTTAATTAGCGAGTCATATTCATATATATAATTTTTATTATGCAATAGAATGAAAGTACCTAAAAGTTGCAGAAGCTTATTAAGAAGCGGCGAAACGTCCATATCTTTAGTTGGTACATCAGACATATTCCGAATACATTCTAAAGTTGAAATAATTAGCCGCTGACTTGCATGTTCCAATTGTTTATGCAGTACATCATAACCACCACATTTTACTATAGCTTGAGGGTCCTAAAAAGTTTTAGAAAGTGAATTTTAGGTAATACTAGTATATTAAATATTCTTCAATGAACAGAAAAGAAAGTTAAAATTTTAATTTGCTAAATGACCGATGACTTGAGGTTTGTTCTTTTTTTTAAAGTAATATCATTTTTGATGGAACTTACCGCATTCGAGAAAATTTTTAGAAGTTGAGTAGTTCTCCACAGCAGACCTTCATAGCGTAAAACGCGCAATATATGCAACAGTTTAGATGGGCCATTTAACTGCAGAAAAAGAGCCTGAATATGCGAATATTTAAAACACAATACTACAGATTCTTTATGTGTATTTTTTTTGTCCTTTATGTTCTGTAAAAAATAAAATAATTAACGCTGGACATTTGCTTCATAGATGAAACACCATAAAAGAAAATTAATTTCTGATAATCTTTATAGTCTTAGTTTGAAATCAAATATTATTGAGAACTCTCTCTGATCAAAGATGATATTAGGTAATAAAAGTAGAATTCACTTTCGAAACATGAGCATCACGATAACATTTTGAGAGAGCAAATATTCAATCATTTTAAGCTCTACTAACCCTCTGCGACTGACTTTTGTCACAAAGTAGACGTACACATTCAACGATTACTGAAAGGAGTTTTTCGTTACTTTCACGATCAAGAAATTGTGTTAGGGCTTGTAATGCTCCATTAGCACGGGCCACTTCAATATTATGTCCATCAGCTGACTTTACTGCAATTATCGTATGAAACGTCAAAATTGCGTAGCGTAAAGCTGAACCACCGCTAAAAAATAGAAATAGTTATAATTTATAAGCTCCAATCGCGTGAAGTATGATTGAAGATGATGCAAAATGTGAGCATAAAACCCCTAAACAATAACAAAATAACTAAACTGACAGAAAATAAATGGTAGGTTAAGCTAAACACTTACGTAAATTTAATATGCTGAATTATATCAATCAACAATGATCCTTTAGTTTGATCATTTATTTTTAAAATGCTTTCAAGACCATCACGTCGTTCAGAAATATGAAACAAAGCACCAAGAGCTGGTTTAATAATCGCCTAGAAAGAAATAATTCTAACAAAAGAAATAAATTAACAAATAAACATGCCTTTGCTTTTAAAAAATTAAAGATTTCTTGAAATTTTAATCCCAAGACAAAGCGAATTAAACGATACCGGCTTGTGTGACTTAGTTCTCAACAAATCCTTCAAAGCAGTTATCACTTCAACTGCTCGTAAATAAGGTTCTGCATACAACGGTTCTTCTGAGTCTATTTTGGCAATAGTTTGTATTGTTGTCGCTGCACGCTGAACAACCACCTAAAAGAGAAACATTTTCTAAGACAAAAAATTATTTCAGAGATATCAATTTGCACTAAAGTAAATCCAAAAAAAAGTTTGACAAATGTTATTTAACAATTATATAGAGTTGAAATATGTTTGTAATATTAATAATTTTACTAATTACTGCTTATTTACAGATTATCGAACTTTAAATCGATTTTAAATCAAGCAACTGCTTTCCTACCATCAAGAATAATATTACTTAAAATAATAGAACAAACCTCATCAGCATCACTAAGTAAGTGTATAAGTTCAGGAACCGCGTTTCGTGTTTCGCCATCTTGTGGTCCACGTCCTAAATCTGATGGTATATTTTCAAATTTGATTTGCTGCTGATCAGTTAACTCGATTCTTGAATGAGCATCATCGGACATAGTTGATATTTGTGAACCAGCTCGTAAGGAGCTGACTGATAACATCGATGGTGCCTAAAAGATTAAAGCTTTTTCTTGTTATTCAATAAAACTCATGAAATATTAAATGACTTCAGACTTAATTGTGAATGATGAAAGATAGCTGCCACACTAAGCACATATCATTTATATAGCCTTACATTTAAAAGTAAAATCATAAAAAGAAAAGTATGTATAACTAGATGAAATTAGTAATAGATAGATGAAAGTCAATGTACCGAGCTATGATTCATGGAATGAACTCCACTATCAAAGTTGTTGGACCACATCTGTACACGGAATATGGCATTAGTGGCACTGGAAGGAGCTGCAGGAGGGATATCAGTGCTGGCTATAGAAGAAGATTGTTCTGATTGCTGCTGCTGCTGGTAATGAGGAACTGATGGATGGGAAGGAAGAAGAGGCATTTGAGCGGAACGTGTAGGCATTTGTGAAGAAACTGGACCTGCTTGGACCTGAGTAGTTGAAGTAAGACGCGTGGACGTGCAGCTTGGATCGTACAGAGGCTGCTGATGAGTAAGTGTAGGCCTTCCAGGTCCCGATTTTGGCGAAACCATTGCGCCTACATTAAAATGGCGACTTTCGGTAACTGCCTGGATTGCATTCGGGATCGGTTCAGCCGGTGAGCAATGAGGTACATAATCCTATAATTTACACTTCTGATGTTTGATAGTTTTCGTAATTACCACTATTAACTAAGAGCTAAACATGTGCAGTCTAAAAATATGCTTAACATTAACTTACGTGAGGTGAACTATTCATAGTGCTAATCTTATTACCCGACCTCCAAACCTGAAAAGTGTAAATAGGGTAAAAAAAATGACAAAATATCATTAACAAGGATCCGTCCCATGCTTAATGAGAGAAGGAATAAAATGTAAGCAAGCAATAGAATGTATTATTTCTTGCCGAACCCAAACTTTTATCTAATTGAAATTTAAAAAAAAGTAATGGTAATTTTAAATTAATAGCAGTGCCCGGCAATGATCACTGTCACTTCCGATGTGATAAGTTTTCATACGGTGATGATACGTCCTTGACACTATATTTTTACACAATAAAGTGATCCGTTTAATTCATATCATCATTATCACAACTTTTGTTGCAATCCCCCGCCGGTTTTTTTCCTTGGCTTTGTTTGTTGAACAACATAAGTAACAAAATAAAAATGGCAATACTTATAATTTACAATCTATTCTCTTGTGTCATTGTTTCAATGTGTTAAAAGTGATCAAATAATTGTGTCATTTAAATTCTCAGTTCTATTAATATGATATCACACCTTTTCGGCGAATGTTTGAAGCTGTGATGCAAGTGATACACACGTATACTAATTCTCACAAGTGAATATCAGAATCCATCATCAAATATAATGCAATGATAAATTATCATTATTAATATCAAAATTTTTCCTGAAGTTCAGCAGGAAAATAAATAAATGCAACGAACGTTCATGACAATGCAATTTTTACTCTCTTAATGGCAAAAGAGATGACGAAGATGGGTAATAAATAATTTAAGTGAAAAAATTTTCGAGACAAGAGGCAGATTGTGACTAAAAAGCAGCAACTGCTCAGTGACAAATAGATGCATACAATTCTAAGCTGTATTGCCTGCAATAAATCAAACATCGGTGGAAAGTTGTGAAGCTTATAACCGCGCACTGCTCATGTCCCCCAAATGTCAAGAATCGAACTCAATCACATTCATTCTTCGCTATACTTGTTCTTATCATTTGCAAAAATTTCTGAACAAACCAAACTAAAATATTTGTTAGATACAAATACTTGTCTTGTCTCTACAACTAGAAAAACTACTCTTCATACAAACTGCAACCCATTTAAATCCCTCTAAATATGTCTATCATCTTGCAACACTACCAACAGTATGTATTAACAGTAACAGTAGAACATGTTTTTTTAATGCATTTAAAGCATTTAAGTGAGTGACAATGCATAATAGTACTTGGTTTGTTTATTTTTTAATAATAGTATTGCTTATTATTGAACTCCTGATTTTCAAACTATTCATGTATCAAAAGTTGGAGTTCAAAAACAACAGTACTACTATGAAAAAAACCTTAAAATTAGGAGGGAAGTGCTACTCTAGAATGAAGAAAGCGTTTAAAGAACCAAAATGAACAAAAGTATAATCATAAAGCAGGAACAGATGGACAAGCTTACTCATCAAGACAATGAACGGATAAACAACGAATAGTGCGAATAAATGAAGCATTTCTTATCGCAAGACCAACACTTGCATACGATAAAAGGAATTATGAGATTATCGTACTAAACAATAGCCTTTGAGCTTACCCTTACTCACAAGGTCAATATGACTACAGTAAAGAGCCTGCGCAAGTTATTTTACCCGTTACAAATGTGTTCAATTCCTTCAGCATCTCAATATAAAATATGAACTCAATTGCAACATTCACTATAAGGTAGCATGCATATCATACAATACTACTCTTCGCTGTACACTACAAAAATAAACAATAAACAACATCAGTAGCAATAACAATTATACATAAACTGCTTTGCTTTGTTCTATCTAATATTTCAACGGTATCCATCTCATCTTTCTTGCCGAATATGAAGTAGAAAAAACAAAAATCATTCACTCACTCATTCATTCATTCATTCATTCATTCACTCAATTCACTTCGATTCAATTGCTGCTGCAGTTAGTTAGTATTTTCCTGCAAAATAAATACATACGTACTAATATACACGCACATACACACACAGATACACTGAACTGAAACGTATTGAGTGTGATGACAAAGGAAAGAACAGTTAGTTTACAAAGAGTAACACGCAATACACACACATACACACACATACATACACATACACACACATACACATACACACACACGCACATTAACACTTTAAAGAAAAGCAATTAAATGAATAAAAAAGGTATGTTGTCGTTGTTGTCTTCTTTTATTTTATTTTGCCCTGCCCTGCTTTGCCTTGCCTTACCTTGCCCAGTCTTGTCTTTTTTCTGAATAATGTTAATGTGAGCTATCAATATTTTTACACAAATAATGCTGCATCAGATTACACCGTTCATTTATTTATTTAATTATTTATTCCCTTGTTAATCTATTAATTGACTATAATTGATCTATTTATTTATTTGTTCATCTAATTATATTTTATTAACTTACAAAATAGAATCTACATCATACAAAAAACACTGCTGCTTAACAAATAAAATTTTGTATCCTTCACTAGCTAACTTTGCACATCCACACACTATATTATATAGACAGAATGCCTTTTCTGCTGATAAGCAAAATTGTCATAAAATTATAGCAAACAAGCACACATATTTACACACATATCTGATGCATTAATTCTTCATTCTATGTATTTTTATTATTGCATACAGTCACAATCATAATTCGTTGATAACTTCATTCTACATACTCCTCAATTCATACTCTTTTCTATTCTCCATGAACGTTGCTGAAGCAAACAGAACAATAAAAGATGAATTTGGAATTCTTTGTGCAAATCACATACAAACCATACCTGCGTTTCAAATATCTAGCCACATTTTTCACATATCATTAAAAATTAAAACTGCTTATCACATATCATATTTGCTATTATTCACTCATTTCCTACTCACTTTACAAACTGAAACTCTCAGCATACTCTCAATGAATTATTTATCACTGCATTTAAAATTCTTACACATTTGTTCATTTCATTTGCCTCATACCTCATTTGCATATTACTGCTTGCTTCCAGGAAATTTTACACCCAAATGCTTGTCTATCCTGAAACGGCATGATAATTTAGCCCTAAAAAAGGTTATGGCAAAAAAGGAAAAAAAATAACTGCAAAAGCCCGCCGAATTGCAAAAAATAAAAAGAATTCCGCCTCTAATAATTCAGCTTGCATGCACAACAAAAATATGCATTAGCGGTGTTGTGGCGAATCTCTGTCTACAATCAGCTTTCATTTTTCTATTACTTTCATCTATGATATTTCCATTTACAGATTGAATAATTTACAATACAAGAAGCATACAAAAAAATTTACATCCTTTTTTACAAAAATGTAGTCACGACAAAAGAATAAGCATGAAACACGTTTCCTTCATACATAATATCTTATACTTTCATTATGAAAACAACTCTATAAATGAAATTGCATGCATTCAATTAGCACCCTTGGCTATATTCAATTAATCGTAAACTTTGACATAAACAACCAACTACTAACTCGTAAAAATTAACGTATTTATTGAATATTGTAGATGAATGTCAATGATTAATAAAATGCCGTACACGTATCACATAAGCAACAGTCAATACATTATTACTGATATATAACTGCTTATTATTTCTAAAAAATATTATATATAAATAGGATCTGGACTGATTTTAAACAACGAATATCAGCACAATAGCTGAAACGATCAAAACTATAGAGCAACGAAGTAAAGCAAATAAACAAGCATATTGCTCATTTCCTTCCCTCAGAAACACAAACAAAAGAGTAGAATTTTAATAAAGATGTTTTAGACAAACTAGCAATAATCTTATGAAAATTCATGTAACACACCAGTGATAAGGTAATTACTAATCAACAATGCAATTATGAGTAAATAATTTACCTCAATCCAATAAATTTTCTAGCAAACTTGTTTTCGTCTCACATCCAACCATTTAAATTACTTCACATCAGAAATGATTAGCAAAGTAGAGTCAATTACACATTAAAGACACCTGTCTGTGTGAGTATTGTGAAAAGCTAATAAGTAAGTTTAAAAAAATAAAAATTTTTTGGCACAATTATAAAAATCATCACTCTCCACTACACGTCGTATATATACTGAATATGTATTTTCAGACAAGAAATCAGAAGAAATAATAGCACAGAATTTCATTTTTTTTGATCATTTTTCTTCTAATAATACCAGCGATATAAAGAAAGTATACAATAAAAAAATAGAAAATAATAATAATCCTATTCTATTCCAATATTTTTCATGTACTGGCTAGCCAAAAAATATCTCGTTTATAATTTATAATTATTTTTCTTCTCGAGCTTTGCATCAAAGCATTCATCCACTCATTACTCCACTCAGTAATTTGCATATGGTTAAATGGTAACAGCAAAGATTGCAGATAAAGAAATGCACTATTTCCGCAATTATTTACAAGTTAAATCAAAAAAAAGAAAGAAAAAGAAGAAAAAATATGTAAAAGAAATGAGTGCGATATGGCTTGCAAGGGTTGCAATAGTAGTAGCATTAATGCATAATTTTAGGAAAGTAAGCAAGAGCTGCATCGGTTAGGTAGGTAGCAGTTATGGATGAGGATGATGAGTTAACGGAGTTAAAGTTTTCTGCTGGGAGCAGTTAAGGATGAAGAAGGAAGGGGCAGGCACGCGAAACTTCTCAGCAATATATGAGCACAAAAGACGTAAATCAGTTTAAAGAAGCAAATGAACACAGCACGTTTTCAATTGCTACACATAATCCACGAACTTGCTCCTACAATCTATTCAATTGCCAGCTTGCTATTACCAGATTACAAATATACTCTAATCATCTTCAACAGTCCATAAACATTATAATAAAATCACACTTACTCACTGCATAACTTCATAATTGTAATCTATATTTTTACTAAATAATAACTAAACAACAATTACCTATCTGATTTTACATAATTATAATAGTAATAATAATAATAGCAATAATAATAGTAATAGTAATAATAATAGTAATAATAATAATAATAATAATAATTTTTCTTACATCTCAATTCTTCTTCGTATTATTTGCAATGAAAAAGTGCACAGATCAACTTTTGAATTAAGAAAAAACTTTTCACTAATTCGAATTATGTAGCATTTACCAAAAGTAAATGACACATTCAATAAAATTTATTAACAACAATAACAATGAACGACACTTCAGATTAAATGTCTCATAAAAATTAACCACAATTTCAGGAATCTGCCACTGGAAGAAAAAAAATTTAATATTCCCACCAAATATCTTGTTTTATAAATATAATTTATATACAGCAAACTCTTTTTTGCTTTTTTTATTCTAGCAAATTGAACACTTTAGCTTAACATCTGAGGAATAGATGCTTGCTATACTTTTATTTTTCCCAATTAAATTCTCATTTTGGAATTTACTACAGATCTAACATTTTATTTTGATATCTTTCATTAAATATCTACAAATCATTTACTACATTTCATTTTTTCCTTCCATAATTTATTAGCAGAAAAAATAAAACGTTAAATGACAAAATTGTAGAAAATACAAAACATGCCTCATTTACACAGCAAATTCTGGTTTGAAATTGAACCTATAATATGCGCAAGAGAAGGTTTCGACTCTGACACATTACTTTGTTTTGCACAGACTGCTTACTCAATTATTTATAAATCCAAGTACAGCAGAGAAAATTTGTACAGTCTACCAAATTTTTCAATTCATGACTGAATAATCCATCAGTAATCGAATAGAAGAAAAAAATTATTTTTTAATCCAAAATTATTAGTGTCAAATACCACAATAAAAAAAATACTATGAATAAAATACAAATCTATAAAACTTGCTTTTTAAATGATCAACAAGAGGCAAACTACACAGCATAACAAATAATTACCTTTCTCGTATGTTCTGCGAGTACTTCAGCCATGTGTATTTTCTATGATTTCAATTCGTTGATTTAGATTCCTTCTCGTAAAATATTCATCAAACCAGTAACCTTTCCATCGCCTTATAACTGAATGAAATCAAATTCAATTTATATCATTAAGCACAATATTTTTATAACATTGCGAGGAAAACAGTTTAGGGAAAGATAAAGAATATACAAAATGTAAAATAATGTATCATTATTTTGTGAACAGAAAGTTAAATTGCATTTTGAAAATAAATAATTGTTTATCACAAGTTTCTTGACAAATTAATTGGAACCAGTTTAGCTAACAATTTTTCACGTACATACAAGTAACTAACAATTTTTCACGTACATACAAAAATTAACGCTGCCATCATTAAAGAAATATTTTTGCGTGAAAAATTCAATTGATTTATCACATAAGTAAAACAATCTGTCACAGAATATTGATTTTAGCAGTCCCTCAATATTTTTCGAGAATCATGAAAAAAGTATTGGAGTAATGTAAAGTCAATTTTATTAACTGAACTTATGAATTTAATCAATTAATTACAAAAATGTATTTACTCCCTCAATTTTTTTTAAGAAAAAAATTTTCACCAATTAACGAAACTGATTAATTCCCTTGTTGTATGGTCAGGAAGATTTTGAAATGGTGCGAAAACCCTTTACAGATTACAAACGGACTTGAAGCACCAAAAAGGTCTCAATAATTTGAAATTGGACACTTTTGCCTCATTTTTTCAAAAAGGTTTTATGTACATGATGATATAGGGTACTTTTAAGGGCATAAACAAGTATCTCTGAGCAACAATCATTGACCTCTAGCCTCAATCTTATGAGTGTTAAGCTTATATGATTTACGCAAAACGTAGCTACATCTGATCAGGCAAGAAATTATTTCCAGATTTACATTTGACTTTTAAAGCAGACCTTGATTTTTTTCAAATTGTAACCCATTTCTTTCACAAGCTAAAGTTTTTTTTGAGAATCCTAACTAAGTTCATCAAATCTAGTACGCTCCCTCCGACAACATGCGTACATACGCACAAATTATATTAATATATGTAGCAAATATCATATAGTAATTAAAAAGATGACACATGAATTGCGGCCCGTGAAAAGTATTCCCTGCAATTTTGATCGGATCAAGAGGAAAAAATTATTGTGAGCTACTTTTGCCTCCATATATGGAAAGAGTAATTATGCTTAAGTCACTTAGTGAACAAAGTTAAAAAGTTTAGAGTAATTTAGATACAACCTGATGTAATGTTGTATTTTTTGCACATTGACCACAAATTTCTTGCTAATCTATGAAAAGTCAACAAAAGTAACATAGAAAGTTGGTGATGCTAATTTGCGTGATTGTGAATAATTAGTAATACTTCTTTCTAAAATTTTGTATTTGAAAAGAAATTTAGGGAAAGATCTCGTATTTTATATAATATAATACGAAAAGAACTGAGTGAAAAACTTTGGTTGAAAATTTTTTCTGGTTGATTATTTCAAAAATTTTCTTTTTACTCAAAAATATTTGTCAAATTTGAAATTTTGACACAAGAACTAAAATTATTATTTAAAATAAGTTTTTTTCAAAAACGAAAAATACTTTGAATCAGTATTTAAAAATAAGTTGTTATTAAAAGCGAAAAGCATTTGTAAACTTTTATGATATTATTATAACTTATGCTGTACCATGCTAAATAATAAAAACCATTAAAGTATAATGCAAAATAAATGGTATTAGGTAAGGAAACGAAATTAATTATTTGAGTATGTAAGTTTGATAAAAGGAAATATTTGAAATTAAAAATATTAACTGATGTATATGCAATTAAAGGTTAATCATACAACTCTTAATCTTTTTGTTTTTTTTTCCTTATATAACCGCAAAGAATGATGCCAGTTTTGAGAAATATCGTAATAAGAGTAATATGGCATAAAATTAAAAAACATGTAATCATCTGAAATGAAATAAAGCCATAATTATATTGGAATTGAATAAGTAAATTAAAATTTTTAAGTAAAGAAAATGTTGCTATATTTCAGGCAAAAAGTTAGCATAATTAATGCGATGCAGCTGTACAATATCATCAACCTTTAGACGAGCTTTCTTAGGCCAACTGTTGGCAGCTAAAAATTATTCAAGTCCTTAGATTGAAGAATATGTCTTGATGATAAATAGTCTTGGCTAATTGACCCCTAAAACTTTACAAATACTTTGAATATAATCAACGAGAAAAATATGACAGATGTTTAATAGCATATTGATTATTTCCACCTGTTTTACTTCTTTTAAACATTCTCGATATTCTCAAATAAATGAGAAGAATAGAACTGAGAGATTTTCGCTCAATCCGAGATGTCTCAGGGGAATAAATGCTACATCGGGAGATGCATTTTTGTGAATGATATTCTACTTTGCATTTAAATTTTACTTTGTATTTAACCTTTTTTTTTCTCATTTTGAATTTTGACTTCATTTCTTTAATGTGATTAGTGAATTTCATTGCATTTATACAGTAGACACTGCTTCTGTTCACTAAAGTAGTCCAATTTTTGAAAATAAAATTTAAAAAATTTTAGAAGCAAAAATTAGAAATAGAATTTATTGTACTTTTTGACATAAACTTATAACATCGCAAGCATTCAATTTTTGAATGTTTTGAAACTCAAAAAAGAAGAGCATTTTTAACAGCTTATTCAGAAATGTTAACTTCGAATTGCAGAAAAAAAGATTGCATTCTCGAAACATCGCGATATTTTAGACGTAACGAGAAATTACGGTTAAATTTTTTCGGAAAAGTCAAAGAGAAGACGAAATAGATAAGAAAGGATTTAACTGGCAAGAATTCTAGAATGACAATAATGATTTACGAGTAGAATATGCCAAGAATTTCTTACTCTTGGGCCTTACTTATTTATGCTAGGCTTATTTATGCGTCTACAGATGGATGCATCTTAGCTATAAACACCATTTATCAATTCACGATAAAATAAGTGAGAAACGTATATTTTAATTTTTCTTCATTTATTCTTTCAGATTTTATTTGAGATTTTAGATGAAATGAGTAAGTTTGAGACAGTAGTCTTGTAAGACTGCTAAAGAATTTGAAGTGTATTCAAGTAAGAAACTATTATTAAAATTTCAGTGCACATTTTTTAGATTTAAATTCTGTCAACAAAATAGTAATTTGATACTTTTTAAATTATTATGCTTTTACCAAAAGAACTGTAATAATTTAATTCTGAAGTATTGTTTAGACTATTCATGAACTGTTTGTAAGCAAGAAGTTATATTACTATAATAATCTATTATTTAAAATGGTGGAATTAATCCATCAAACATTAACAGAATTAATGTTTGTAAAAATTCGATCTTCTTACCATCTGTTCATGGATTTGAACTTTACCCTTGAGGATTTTGTTTTTAGCAAGGCTCTTTTTGAGAACTAATGGATGAGCATATTAATGCAAAATAAAGTAATACTTCTTCTTGCTTTTTAACTTGAAAATATCCTTCTAATTTTTTGATATTTTTGAAAATATATCTTAAATCAACTCATTCTCTCTACTGTAGCTACATTTTTATTTTGTTCATTTATAAATGTAAATATTAAATTTCAAATTAATTAATTAGATGAAAATTTAAAATTTCACTAGAATTTTTTTCACTTAAATGTTTAGGAAAGAATCTCAAAATAGTTTCTAATGCTAATATCTGTGGCATTTTATAGTTCCATAAATGGTACGTTTGCTTTACACTCTGCAATTAAATACCCAGCAAAAATGATTTTTTTTTTAATCAAAAAATAACTTTACATTTATTTCTTTTTTTAGTTTCATTTTTTAACAAAAAAAGGAATGATTTACTTGTCTTTAAGATATATCAATTTCAGAAAAATTTATTAAGGTTTCTTTCAGCAAATAACAAAAAAGAATCATAAATTCTGAAGTTCTTAATGTTTTTCCACTTACAAACAAAAGTAGTAATTAATCGTTATTTAATGATAAGGAACAATTTTATTTATTAAAATTCTATAAAACTATGCGTTAATTTTAAAATAATTTTTGATGTTAACATTTGTGGCATTTTATAGCTCGATAAAACGGTACGTTTATTTTTGTTTATATTTATATATACAAATTATTTTATATATCTGATTAATTAAAATTTTTTCATCACGTGACTTTTCAATTACAATCACTTAACCTTTTAAATGTTTTAGAGTTATTTTTAAAGTTTATTAAATATTTAGTTTTTGATCTCTTTCTAACATAAAATTATCACGAACATAAAACAATCAACAAAATCTTAATGCATATTTCAAAACAAATATTAAAAATTATTGGAACAAAAAAAATATTGATAGTATTTTGGAATTAATTTCAATTGCAATAATCTTTGATAAAAATTAAAATTTTATTCATATTACAATAATTAAACAAGAAGATTTAATACTGTCAAGTTTTTTTAGTTTATATTTATACAAAATGTTATATATCTGACTGATTAAAATTCTGATTAATTTAATTAATAATTCACAAGCATAAATCACCTTATTTTAATCTACTCATACAGTAAGTATCTTTAACAATAAGTCTTTTTCTACGTATTAATTCCTTCTCGACTTTTCTTCTTCTAAATGCAAATTTTGTAGATAAAAACGTCGGCAAACTTTGTAATTCACTTTTGATATTAAACGTGAAATAACCGTAGACGTATGCATTAAATGAGCTATTCGTTGTTGCAAACATATACAAAATTTTCACTATTATCGATGGAATCACAATGTTTTTTTGCGATCGACCCGTCTGAAAGTTTTTTCATCACGTGACCTTTCAATAACAATTACTTGATCTTTCAGTTAGAAATAGAATACTTTGAAATACTTAACTAATTAAAATTTACAGTTTATATAAACTTTTTCTTACATTTGCTTACACTTTTCAATTTTAAGAGACTGTTAACTTTTTAGTTAATATTAATATAAAGATTATTCAATAACAGTAAATTATGAAAATTTGAAAGAGTGATATTTGCTTGCATTAAAATTTAATACTGTACTTAACATCCGATACGGTGTTTCAATGCACTGCACGAGGAAAATCGCACAGTTTTTATATGAATTTTATTTTATCTCATTATCGTAAGCTTTTATCTCACTAACTAAGTGTTTTATAGTAAGCTTTTAAAACCCTTGTTATAGAATTACTGTCTAAAAATCTCTACTGTGTTATAAACTTCTGTAAATTCAGTTTTGCTTCAAGTTTCAGTTATTGTAGTCCTGCTTTTACTTATTTCTAAAATTAATTTTCTATTTTTTTTGATTACTTTGTAAAATCAAACAAAATTTTTATAAAAAATATTGTAATACAAAATATAAAACTATAAAAGTACAGTATACATTATTATTTACTTAATGTGTAAATTTTTTCAATAAATGAATATGTTTAATTATACATAATAAAGTTTTGAAAAAATTTTTCTTCTTAAATTTCAAAAATCATAAATAAATAAATAAACTAATTAATTAATTAATTGAATAAATAATACTTTGTAATCGACGTCAATAAAATGCAAAGTAGCTGCAGCATAATATGGAGTCCAGCATAGTAAAAAAAATGTTACAATACTCCATGTCATTCGAATAATTTTCATTTTCGCTTTTCGAAGTTTTAGAGTGTAAGACTTGGCCAAGTTTATTCTACTATTATTATATAAGCTTGATTCACCTGAATAATTTACTCGATGCATTGAATACAAACTCATTAATTATTAAAATGTGTTATTATTAAAAAAACAAACTATTCTATTTAATTACTTATAAAAATTAATTCCATTAAAAAAGGAATACAAATTCATTAATTATTTAAATGTACTATTAATAAAAAAAGAAATTATTCAATTTAATTACTTATAAAAATCAATAAATTCAATAAAAGAAAACAAAACAATCAAAAAGCATACTATTAGTAATAACACCAATTACCATGCAATTGCGCTCGGCATTATTCATAACTGCAATATTCATTACTTCAAATACCTAATAATTATGCGCAGTGTATGTGAATATATTTTAATTTTGACAAAATAAAATTTGTTTTTTAAATTTTTAAAAGTTCGTGAAAATAACAAGTTAGAAGTCAGATAAATTTTCAAACTTTCAGATTTTTACTGTTAATGAATACTTACAGTATTGCTGAAGGGTTTCGCATGTTTTAAATGTGTAATGAATTCGACAGTAGCAACAAACAATAACACAAAGTGGCAAAAAATATATATATAAAGCAGTTGCGATTGTATACGCTAGAACATAACGGGAATCAAGAAGACCCACGTAATCACGCGCAACACACTGCGTTAATTTTTCATTGCATGGGTGCGATGCTACTGTGAATATGCCTACCTAAATATGCAAATTAGCATTATTATTAAAAAATAAACTATTCTATGTAATTACCTATAAAAAAGTACAGTTTTTCTTAAATATTTATCGTTATAAGCAAAAATAAAATTATAAATTCATAAGTTACATCAACTTTGGTTGATGTGAATTTGAATATGAACTTATACTTAACTTGCAGCAAACAATATTTGAACGCAAAAATTGGTAGATTAATTCTATTTATTTGGGTATACTTTTAAATTAGAAAACGATAAAAATAAAAATTACAATGACTTCAAACTTAGCCCAAAAGCATATCATTTGTAGTTATTATTTTAGGTATAATATTTTCCAGTTTTCAATCTTAAATTTAAAAATGGTTCCAATTTTAATCTTTTGCTTACTAGAAAAATCCAGAGACCATTTCTGTTCTGTGTAAAAAAATTATTATTTCAAAAAGTTTAATTCTTAATCATTTTGTACAGATTAAAGTTATTGTTAGCAATATATTATATATATTTTGAGCAATTAATATGAAATAATTATAAGGACAATTTTGTAAAAAGCAATGACATTATTTTATATTTGGTGAAATTTAAAAAATTGCTGAAAATAATTATTAATAATAAATAAAGTTACTTGAGGTAAACTGATAAGAAAGGCAGTAGACCATGCAAAAAATAACATTATTTTATTTCGTTCAATACCATTAAATACAGAAAATGGCCTGGAAACAGAGAGCCATCGGTCAACGCACATGCAAACCAGAACTGCCGATGATAATGAAACACCGAATATATCGAAGAATCGTGTAATCTGAAGGAAAGTTTTGTGAGTTAAAATTAGTTTATTTCATTTATGGATAAGCAGAAAATTGGATTAATTACTGCACTAGTTAGCAGTTATATTTAAATTCTGCAAGGATAAGAACTTTTTTAAATTCATTTATTTATTTTTTACACGCTTCTTATGCTTTATCTGAAAAACTAATTTTAAAATGAATAAATTTTAAAATATTTTAAAATTTAATTCTTAATTATAGAGTTTTGTAATTATTGATCTTATTTATAAATTCAAACTCTTATTGAAATAAAACTGATAAAAATTAATTTGCTAACTTTGAATTCCTTGTATTTTACTTGGTTTATTTTTTAAAATTTATTCATTTATATTTTTTTAAATAAATCAGGAATGCATTAAACTCACATATTTTTCATGCATATTTGCATATCACTTTTATTGCTCTATCATTTAGCTAAATTTACTTTTACAAATTATTCAAATTACAGCAAGTTTTACATAAAAATAAGAGCTTACTTTACACAAAACAATGCCACCATACCAATACTTGGTAATTGAGTGTAATATTTGTTTAGGTAAGTATTCAAATGTTACTATAAGATCAGCAATATTCATATGTAATAATAAAATAAATACTCGAAGAGTATGTTTTATGCATAAATTGCGATAAATAATGAGAAGCATTCCAACATTACCGACTGCAGCAAAACAAAATAGTACAATATGACAGATAATCTGAAATAATTTGATTTCAAATTATTTAAATTCAATCAAAACACATAATTTTAAGCAAAAAAAAAAATATTTTACCACTGAATACAAAATGATTAGAGCAAATTTTGCTTTAACTTGCAAAAGTAAATTCAAAATGTCAACAAACTCTAACTTATATACAATAATTACTGTAGTCTTAGATGCTCACAAACAGGCAACTACTGTAATAGTTTTAAAATTTAGAGAGAAATGTTTTATGACAAAAATATATGAAAAGTTTTATAAACTTTGTTCAAAGTAAGATAATTTTAAAAATTAATTATTCGGTTATTTAGATGAAGTTATCAAATTAGTGCAGAAAATTATTTTAACTTATAATTTTGTTCAACTTACCAATGCATAGGTACTAGCATCTTTACGAAGTTGAACGGTATAGTTGGAACAGTTCATATTAGACAAATAAATATTTTAATAACACTGCTGATTTGATCGTGATCTAAAAAATAACTTAAAACATACGTAATAATGATAATAATAATAATAACCATAAATAATAATAATTTTATATTATTCTCTTATTATTATTTGCTTGATTTTCATTGCTTTTGTTTTATTATTATACACTATATCATATATTACTTTGAAAACGATATAATACGTCAGCAGTCTTCATAATAAAAGTATATGACTGCACTGTTAAAGTTGCAAATGTGACACTACCACGAAAAGTACTCAGTAAAAAACATTTCCACTAATGAGATAAAGTGCTATCACATCCTGCCAAGCCCATCAACAATTATATTAGTTAACGAGTTGTTCGGTTCTTCAGCAACTAATATGTCTACTAAAAATAATTTTTCATTTGTTTTTTTTTTTTTAAAAAAAAATTGATTATTTTTGAAAGCTAATTCTAATTTGCTTACGAGCTCATCAACGATGTGCTTAATTGTTTTTTCACATTTTAAGAATATTTTAATAATAGTCTTAATCTCTGCGCATTTTCGATTTCAGTCTTGAATACAATTTTTTCGAAAGCAAAAACAAAGTCACAAAAATTAAATTGAATACAACAAATAAATCATAATATCAAGTAGAAATTAACTAATGTTATTTAAAATAAAATTCACTTATGTAAACATGTTTCTGCAATCGATCCTAAATTACCAAACGTAAAAACATAAAGATTTTACATATTTGACACCTTGTCGTTTACAGGTTGCTATTTACAAACCAAACTTTTACGTTTACGCTTGACTTAAGAACTTTTACGTTTACGCTTTCTCGTCTTATCCTCCATCAATGAAAATTTAATTATGAACTCAATAAACTTACGCTATCATCGAAAAAAAATCTTAATATGCCTGAAAATAACAAGTCAGCATTTCAAATCACATGTACAATATAATTAGGTGTATTATTTTCAAAAATTATTTCCTGACATAAATTATCACGTAAATTGCTATTTATTTTAATAAAAAAATTATTTATTTCTAAGAATTTGCCGTGAAATGCGAAATGTAGATTTCACAGCCAAACGACTTAAACACATTTGCTAGAATATTTTTTGAGATAAAAAAAATTCACTGTGCTTTTCAGCAAAAAATATGTAAAAACACTGTAAATACGATTTTTATGTATTTGTCAAAAGATTCAATAAGTAAGTGGAAATTACTTAGATTGGAAAGTCAGACGTTTCTAAAGAGTTCAATGATGACGAAAACGGAAGCAAACGTGTTCAGACTTGTTGAGAGGCAGTTTGATGATATTTTTATAGGTCTAAAACCATTATGCTTTTGTGCAAACAACTGGTAAAAAGTTGAAAAACGATAAGCATTACCATAAAATTTCTGATTCCGTTAGTATTCAACATACGCTACTTTTTCGCACTAACTTTTTTTTCCGTTCGATAAATAAAAATTCATACTATTGCTGAAAATTTATTTGTGCAACAAGATTTTGCTAGTATTTCAATGCTTCTAATAACGCAGAAACCTGCTGATTCTAGAAATCATCAAGACTTACTAGTAAAATTCTATGCTGACTTTTAATAATGTATACAATACCGATATGTAAAGGACATTATTACTTGGAATTTGAACTACATTGAAAAAAAAATTTTAAAATCCTAACTTGATTTGAAATCTGTGTGTGTGCGTGTGTGTGCGTGTGTGTGTGCGTGTGTGTGCGTGTGTGTGTGCGCATGTGTGTGTGTGTGTGTGTGTGTAAGGCATCGAAACTGAAATTTTCAGGCAAAACATTATGCTTTTGCATAGTGCGAGAAAATGAATTCAAACGAAAAAATATTGCCATGAAAAATGACAATGAGCCGAAATAGAATATCTATTTACTTATTTATTTATTTATTCATTCATTTATTCATTTACCTACCTATCTACCTATTTATCCATCTATCAAATAATCTTCCTATCTATCCAGCTATCGGACTAAGAACTTATAATCGTTTCGTGCTAGCGAACGAAAGGATTAAAAGTTTTTCGAGCAAACTTATTTTGCACATTGTTGTCAATAAATAGGAACAAATATTTGCTTCTTTAGCGTTATGTTACTTACTATTAGGACAAAAATAAAATCCAAAAAAGTTGAAGCATTGCGTTTTAAAGAATTTTATTCTTTTTCAATTCCTATAAATTATTTATTTTTATCGTTATTTATTCAATACTCATGCAAACAATTTAAAATTCAAATTTACTATTAGATAGAAAAGAAAGCTAAAAAAGTGTCATTACTTTGTTAAAATATGAATATGTATATAAATTAAAAAATCATAATTAAAATTATAATCAAAAACTTATTTTTTTACGACTGATTTTGACTTGATTTAGGTTGTTTTCAAGTATAATGATAATGATTTTCGTTAAGTTTACGAGTCCGATTGATATTTCAGTTTAATTAAAAAGTTTTTCATTTGAATAAAATTTACTTTTAAACAAGTGATACTATTACCTCTAAATTAAATACAAAAATGAATAATTAACTTAATAGCATATTTATTTTTGATTTTTAACTTTAAGTTTAAATGGTTGCAAACAAATCTTTTAAGTTTAAAATAGGTTTGATGTAGAAATAATTAAGACTTAAAGAGATACTTGGTTTTTTCGTTATTTGAGTTAATAGCAAAGATAATTGGTTGTTTATTTAATTGCAAAAACTTTTGTTCAAATTTAAGAGCACTGAAATTAAAAATTTTTAGCTTAGCCACTAAAATTCTTCCGTACTATTTGAATTCATTAATTTTTAATAACAACAAAATTTAAAACTAAGTTTTTTTCACCATTCAGCGATAATTAAAGTTGAAAAAATAAACATAAAACAAAATGATATCAGCAGAAACTTGTTTGAAAATAATGGACAACTTATATGTCAACAAGTATTAAGCATATTTAAAGTATTATTTAAATTTATTTTTCATTACAATAATATACATTTAAAAAATGTCGCACAAAAACTTTTTCACCTTTACATGCGATTTTTTTCGCGGATATAAATCGCAAAAATTTGAAATTAATTCGTTTATATTTCATATTGATTTTAATATTGTAGGATATTAAATGCAGAATAATGAATTTGAACATTTTTATACAAAATAATTAACTTTTAATTAAGTAATACTATTTGAGAGGAAAACTAATTATAAAATGAAATCAAAAACGAAAGAGGGAATTTGCGAAAAAGGTAGCAGTGAGATTGTAAAAATTATATAAAAGTCTAAAAGTCGAAATAATACTTATTTGGCCACAGCAGAAATAAATATTAATATATTGTGACAAGATTTTTCTATCTTTTATTGATATGTCAATAATTCCCAAATAAATTTATATTCAGAGCTTTTTAGAAAACCTAAGTTCAAAGCTAACTTGTAATTAGTCATCGGAAATCCTTGAATGCTCTCAAATATATTTACAAGATTAAGAAGCAACTGCTTACTGAACGATATGCAAATTTGATAGCATTTTTTCCAAGAAAAAAATCACAAAGAAAATTTTTTTAGATCAAACTAAGCAGAAGTAGCTTGCTAGAAATATTCTCAGACTACATAGTTATTTGATGGTGATAGGAAAGAACGATGAAAACTTCAAAATTCGTCATTACATTTTTCGAGAATTTATTTGCATGTCATGTGGGGATGTAAATGAGTAGTATGCTAGCTTGGGGTTAGGTGAAAGTATAAAATTTGCATGCATTTTAGTATTTCAGCGAAGTATTTAATTTTATACTGTAGTAACTAAATAAATTCCATTATTACTAGAATAAAAAAATTCATCCTATTATCTATACTTTCAAATATGCTAATTTTTTCTCAATATAATATAATAGAAAGGTAGGTGAAAAATAGACAACAAAATTATTTGCTACAAATTATTCTTAACTTCGCAAGAAGCAGAAATAGCTGAAAGTAAAAATTATTTCATATGGTCGAATAATTACTTGAAAATATATAATAAATTTAAAAGTATTATCACTTCTTAAAAAAATAACGCATAAATTGTGATTATATCAGAGAGCAAAAGAATCTGTGAACGAACTGCGATGAATAATCAAAGTAAGTAAAATCGAAAAATTCAATAAAAAGTTATTCACTTATTTTAAAGAAATATAAGTACACCACATTGTTCAATACAATTACTGGAAATTATTAAATTTCATGCATGGAAGATGAATTTAGCTTAAGGCTATAATAGCACGTTGAAAAAATATACTGCAATTAATGATATGAAAAGCTTTTCATACTCTTTTCATGCTTAATAGTGCTTAATATTATGCATGGAACTTTTCAATTCACTACGTGAGCTTGCCATGACATTAATGTTAACGTGTAAGATCATTACAGTCCATACATAATATTTAAGTAAACTTTAGTTTCGTTGTTCGAAACCTTAATAACATCATAAGTTACTTTGCTTTAATTCTATTTGCTTATTGCTGCTTAGTGTGCTTGATTATTTCTGCATCTTCGTTATAATATCCTTACAGTAAGCCTATACTTTGTGCTAACTGTGATGAATTGAACACTAAAATGACAAATACAAAAATATTATGATTAATAGCATTATCATTCAATAATGTTACTTTTGATCAGAAGTAACGTTTGAGGCTTTCCTGCAGCATAATAAATACCAAAAAATAGTGAGGATAAGAGTTTTAATCGGTGACAAAATTTTTGCAATGCATAAAGCTAATATGATACTCATCGCAATCAACAGGTTCATTGCTTCTATGAAATAATGTTACATTTAAAGTAATTTAAATGTAACATTATTTTTCATTAATGTGTGAGCGCAATAACTGAGTTTCAATAAGCGATTCGCGTAAAAACGTGAATCATTTCTCAGCTTTTTTTCATTTTAGATAATTTTCTAGGGACATATAAAGTAAAGAAATAGCTTAAAGACACATATATGCTTACGTGATAAATTAATTGCCAATAAATAAAGCCAATTTTTGACCAAGTATAGTTGATAAAATACTGTGCGTATATATGCCATGTATGAGAGCAAGGATTCACACGTTTCAGTAATTTGAACAAATCATACATACCGGTGAAAAGTCGTGCATGCGTTTTCTGCAAAGATTCACAAGTTCAAGTTATTTGAATAAGCACAAAGGTATGCGTAATGGTGAGAAACCACAAGTATACACTATTACGGAAACAGTTTTGTATGATCTGCGAATCCAAGGAACCAGATGTACACATTCAGATCAAAATTATTCGAATGTACATGGTTGCAATAAATCTGTCAATTGAAGTCCAGCATATTAGCATACAGTGCTGTGATAAGTTTGGAGTTTTTGGGAATTTTTCTATCAACAGAAAACAGATTTATGTCCACATCTCTGTTTAGTTAGTGCAATTATTTATTGACACTTGATGTACGTGCATAGATTCTGCTTTATTTTCTGCTAACGATCAGTTCCTTGCAATACTTTACATTGTCTCTATCAAAATACGTGAGATTCATTCTTGCAAAAACGAGAGAGAAAAACATAAATTTAGTTGGACAGCGCTCTGCTAAGATTTGGTGAGATATAAAACGATACAATTTTCTTCCAAGCAAAGGCTAATTTTTATTTTTGAGATGTGAGCTTTATACCTTCTGAATATGATTGTATATGACAGACATGTATCAAAAACAAGCTTATAATTTATCCCAATATATGTATTAATATATGATTTCTATGGTGTTTTGACATTACCAAAAATTGCCGTGCAGATTTCGAAGCAGTTCTCTACTCTACCGTTCTATTCGGATCATATTTTTTCATACTTGTTCTTGCATGTGCTTGAAAATGAATGCATAAGACATATATCTCATATTTATTCATTATTAATCCAAGTATAATTATCAGAGAGAAAACGGAAACAAAATTGAGAGGAAGTGAATTTAAGAAGTTTATAGAATCCTACACTTTTCTAATCAGTTTGAATCACAAAAGCAGAAAATATTATATTTCGTGTTTGACATCGCACTGGAACGTTCGTGCATATTAATCTTTCTGTTGTCATTTTGGGTGCTCATATGAGTTTAAACTCATTATAAATTGATATAATTTTAGAAGTCAATGGTGACCAAAGATAATGATAATTATTAATAATAATAGTGATGCGAAAATTAAAACTAACGTCCACACTTTATTTACATATAAATGAAATATTTAATTGCTCATTGCTGAGTTGCTGAGCGGTTGAGCGGCAAACTAGTCGTATAGCATCACAAAGCAGCAAATGGAAGATGAACCGAGCCCGGAATCATAAATGAAAGTAAATGGAAAGGAGGTCAGGTTATTGAAACAAGCTCCGTAAAGAGTATGGCACAGCACTCGACCAGTCATCGAGACCAGAAGAATTGCGTGATTGGTGAGTACAGCAAGAGTGCCGGAACACAATCAAATGCGCGAACCAAGAAGACAGAAAAGAAGATTTACCTCCACGTGCTGCATCTCCTTATATTAATAATTAATTAAAAGTAGCAATACTTCTTACGATTTTTGGACAGAAAAAAAACCACTGCGTCTGTTTTCATTGTTTTTAAAGAAAAAAAAAGCTTCCTCACGCAAAAAAAACTTTCGTCCTTCACTTACCCCTCCTATTAACCTTTGCTTGTATTGCGGGCTACAGAAAAGAAAAGGAACTCAGAAAACGTCAAGCTTCTATGATGAAGTTGAGGGATTGTAATTGTGTTTTTTAGTGAAAAGATATTAGCAATTATTTATAGTTAAGTTCGTCAAATATAATGACTTGTTTTTTCCAATCAAAGATGTTCTAATAACTGACCACATTTATCACTCAATTAATTTCAAACGTTTTGGTGTTTTTAGAAAGTTCTCTAACCACAGAAGTGTTCGACAATGTTTCATCCATCTTAGAACTATTCTACCACAGTATTCAGAGTGACTAACAAACTTTTTAAGCTGTATATATTTACTTATTCTATGATTTGTATTTTTCGATTTATTCTAGCATAAATATTCCTCATTATTCTTGTATAAACAGAACAATTCATACGAGTCAGTTTAAATGTTTTAAAAATTCAGCAATATACACAACAAATATGGCAGCATATAATCTAAAGTACTTAAGAAACATACCA